>PVKS010006195.1:0-28544 GCA_004027875.1 Aplodontia rufa
AAAAAAAAAAAAAAAAAGAAAAGAAAAAAAAGAAGAAGGTGGCAGAATAAATGGTACGTTGATAATGCAGGACCTGCAGGGTAGGGCATAAATAGCACCGTGGAGTCCTCCTCTCTCCCCCAACCCATGCATCACTCACTCGAGGAAGCCAGCTGCCATCTCATGAGGACATGCAAGTGCCGCCCTGTGGAGAGACCCAGTGGCTGGGAACCGAGGCCTCCTGCCAGCAGCCATGTAACGGAGCCACCTTGGAAGTGGACCCTCCAGTCTCGATCAAGCCTTCAGATGGCTGCAGCCTGTGCCAATACCCTGCCGGCAGCCACACGACTGACCCCCAGCCAAAGCTGTCGGGCCAAGCCACTCAGGGCCAGCTAGACCACTAGAGGCAGCAGGCACAGTGCCTGGGGCGCACAGCACTTTAGGACTCATGAAAATGGTTTAATTTCTTTTCAAATGAGAAGAAAGGAAGAACTTTCAGGTCAAAAATGTTTTAATATATAATATTAATGCATTTATCTTTATACCAACACAGCCATACAATGTAAAAACATTTTGTATTTTTTTAAATAAAAGAAGTGCCGAGGTCCTGTGAAAATCATTACGCAGCCCTGAAGCTGCTCTGGAATTCCTGGCCCACAGAAACTTTGAGACCAAGTACTTGCTTTTGTAATCTACTAAATTTGGGGGTGATTTGCTATGAAGCAAGAGAGTGCTAATCTACAGTCCTTGTGAAGATTTGAGGGCAGAGCGCTGAGGACAGGAAAGAGCACACACAGAGGTCCTAGGGTAGGAAGGAGGGTAGAGGTCATCTCAGAGTGGCCAAAGTGCCCAGCAAAACAGCTGTGGACCCTCTTTTGCTTCAGTTTCCCCATGTGAAATGTGAAGAGGAGCGGCGCAGCTTCTCACGGGGCTGTGATGTAGGCGCTGGGTGGCTGTTGTTCTTCAGCCTCCCCTAGCCTTTGTTTCCCCATCAGGTCCTGCCCGGACCCCACACCTGGAGGCCTGAGCCATCCTCACACCGGCCTCCTCAATCCTCCCCTGCCTGGGATCTCCACTCTGCACCTAGTACTTAAGGGCTTGAAGAGGCTTCTGGTGAGATTTAGACAGATGTTCCAAGCAGCAGGAAGGGAGGGCCTCAGGCTTCACAGGTCCCCTGAGGAGTCCACAAGCCTGTCCCAGCACCTACTTGCTGATGTGCCCAGATTCTGCAAGAGTCTCCTACTGTCCTACAAGATTCCTGGTTCCTGGAAAAGCCCCTACTTTCCCCCTAAAATCCTACCATTCACATACTGACCCACTCTGCTCTGCTGTAGGTGGGCCCAGCCACAGCAGTGGGGAGGGTCAAAGGTGCTTACACACACACACACACACACACACACACTCACATGCTCACACACCCTGACACTCCACCTCTAGGGTGAGTCCTTCCCCAGGGCCACTCTCAGGAGCAGGAGCATCCTGCCCAGGGCTGGCTGGGTGGAATTGATGTGTCCATCACTCCTCGCCCCACCCCAGCCCCCGCACAGACACCCTGATCTGTGATGGTAATAAGGACAATGCTCAGGTCACTGCTCCGGAGCTCCATGCACGTTTATGTGCTCAGCATAATCCGTGCAATCCTCCCGTGATGAGCAGGCCTTCGTTCCCTCTGGTGACACACTGAGGGCCCAGGAGCTGACCTGCCTGGAGCCACGCAGGCAGAAAGTGAGATTCTGACCCAAGCAGCTTCTTGGAGGGGCCCAGGCTCAGGGCACTGAGCCCTCGTGCCCAGTGTATGCTGCCTGCCTGGGTCACAGCAGCCAGGACCTAAGGGCAGCCAAGCCACAGAGGAGGAGCTGGGTCAATCAGTCACCCCCTCAGCTGGCCTGGGAACAGTGGGCACAAAGGCTGCAGGGCCGAGTGTGAGAGAAGACAAGGCAGCGAGGCAGAGAAGAGCTAAGCTGGGGGACCAAGAAGCTCCTGGGAGAGGGCTGAGAGCCAATCTCCATCCTGCTGGCTCCCAAGCTCCAGGCTGTCAGAGGCCTGGTGGTCCAGTGGGAAATCCTGAAGTCTTGCTGCATCTACAATAAGCTCCCTTTGCAGGGACTCTTCCATGAAATGGAATTTTGTGAGAATTCAAATTAATGCTGAATGTGAAACAGTTTAGGAGATTTCCCAGTGTGTAACAGTATGCACAGCCTCACTGCTGTGTGATGCTGAGCAGGTGACTTAACCTCTCTGGACTTCAATTTCCCTGATCTTTGCCCCCATTTCTGTTTCAAACCTTGCATCTTTGACTCTTGCTGTCAGACACAGTCTCTGCCTATGTCTAGTTCATCTCTCAGCCTCTCAGTCTTGGCCCTCCCCGACCCCACGCCCCTTGGAGTCCCATTAATTTTGAGAGGTTGTCTGTATGGGTTGCCGCCTGGCCCAGTCCTGGGGCTCAGAGAGCTGTGTAATTATCCACTTGGAGCCAAGGGGAAGCGATAACCAGTTCTCTCCCTCCTTCCCCACCTGCCTCACACTCTTCCATTTCGCTCATATATCCCCAGGGAAGCCGATTATGGAGGGGCCCACTGGGTAAGGAGGGTAGGATCCTCATTACCTTGTAGAAGGTCAGGGAGAGGGAATGGGGGGGCATCCCTCCAACCTCTACCAAATACTGAGGCCGCAGGTTGATGGGACGCCCGGCCTGGGCCCCGCCTCTGCTGAGTGGTGCAGCAATCTCTGGGTCAGCATCTCCAGCCATGAGCCTTCTATGCTCCAGCCTCCCTGTGCAGCCTGCTCCCCGCTCACCGCCACCCCTCGGCATATCTCACAGGCCTCTCTCTGATCCCTCTATCAGGCCTGCCTCCGCCCCTCTACCCTACACGCTTCCCTCCAAACCTGAACAACCTGCTACCCTGGCTCTCCAGGTCCCCACCCCCTTCAGCTCTCCCTGCCTCCATCCCCGACACCACACCCCCTTCCTGATCACTGGCGCCAATCTTCTCCCCTACTCCCCACCCACTGTATGTGGTACGCCTGGGGCTATGGTGGAAGAGGGAACTTTGGGTTCAGAAAGAAATGAGCTATAGTCTCAGCTCCATGGTTCCCTAACTAGGTACCTGGAGCATAGCCTGACACCTCTGACCCTCGGTTTTGTCATCTGTGAAATGGGAGTAGGAGCACACACTGCAGGGTCATCAGCAAAGTCAGCTGAGCTGTCCAGGATTGCACTCTCCAAAGACAGAAGAGACCAGGCAAGGAACAGGCATGAATGACAGGCCTGGTGGGGCTTGTGGCAAACTGGAGAGCACATGTCCCATCGAAGGGGATCTGCCTGTCAGCTCCAACTGTGGACGAAGCAGGAACAGAGGCCACATTGCTAGATCTTCGGATCTCTCAAGAACACCCCCTCCAACATGTTCTCACGTGGACTCTCCAGATCTGAATATGCTGGCGATTAATTGAAATGTTTCTCTAGCACCGTGGAGCCCAAACAAAACATTTGCCTCCAGGTCACCATCTGCACTCTGATGTATGCGAGGAGTTGGGCCCAGCGCAGGCTACAGAACAGAGAGTCAATAAACACTAATTCCCTTCTCTGCCCTCCTTATCGATTCTCTCGAAGGGAGGGGAAAAGCCTCTCAGGCCATTCCCCCACTCCACGCTCTCAGGGCCTTCACCCTCACGCAGCTCTGATTGGCCAGCAGCCTCCAGCCTCACCCAGCCCCAGGCCCAGGGGCCTCTGAGCGAGTCACCCAAGAGGCCAGGCCAGCAAAGCAGACAGGAGCTCCTTCCCTGGGTCTAACACTTCAGAGTTGACAAGGCCCTTGTTATGACCTAAAGGTGTGCCCCAAAATCAGTTGCTGGGAGCTTAACCCCGAATGCAGCAGCCCTGGGAGGCAGGGCCTCTCTGGAGGCAGTTAGGTCTTAAGGCCACTTGCAAAGGGCTTAATGCAGGGATGCTGCCCATTTTTCCCTTCTGCCTTCCGCCGTGGAAGCACCCAGTGTTCCTCCTCCCCTCAGCGTTCAGGGCTCCATCTTGGAAGCAGGGTTCGGGCCCTCACCAGATGCCAGCACCTTGATCCTGGCTCCCCAGCCCCCAGAACAATGAGAAATAAATTTCCCTTTTTTTTTTTTAATTGGTACCAGAGATTGAACTCAGGGGCACTTAACCACTGAGCCACACCCCCAGGCCTTTTTATTTTGAGATAGGGTTTCACTCAGTTGCTCAGGCTGCCTCTGAACCTGCAATCCTCTTGCCTCAGCCTCCCAAGGCTCTGGGATTACAGTCATGCATTAAATTTCCATTCTTTATAAACTATCCAGGCTCCAGCATGCCATTACAGCACCCCCGCCCCAAAACGGATCGCTCCCTTTCACTTTCTTGTTCCATCCATGCAACAACCCCATAAAATAATTATTGACCTCAGTGTCAAATGAGGGAAGTGGGGGTCCAGAGAACACGAGCCAGTCAACAAACACTTAGCAAACACCCGCTGACACCAGCCAGAGGGAAACGGCAAACCCAAGCAGAGCAATTTCAGAAACCAGAATGAACAGGCTGAGGCAAAGGGATGATGTGGTGGCCCTACATCTGCAGGAAGGAAAGGTGTCACTGGGCTCTGAAGATAAATGAAGTGGGGGTCTCAGATGCCCTCTGAGCCTCCGCTTACTCATCTCTGGTCTCTGATTCCCTTTTTTTCTCAAAAATCATCATCTTCTGCAGCATTTCCACACCCAGGCCACCCACACGTGCAGAGCCTTACTTACCACAACCAACCGTCAGACACACTCCCTGCCCCAGGTTCAAAAGTCCCACGGAAGAGCCCAGTGGATCTCTGTAAGTTAAGTTGTCACTTTGGACCAATCAACTGAGGAAGAAGGAGAGCAAGATGGATTAGCTTAGTTTGAACTCGTTGCTACCCTGGGTCCAATCAACAAGAAAGCCAGCTCTGTGCCAAGAGGTTAGCGGAGGGATAAAAGAATTCCCCAGGAAACGAGATTGCTGCTCTGTTCAAACAAGAGATGTCTTAGTTTGGGCTTCCCCAGAAGCCAAGCCTGAGACCAAGATTTGCATGCAAATTGTGTGTTTGGGAGGCAATCGCAGGAAACCTCAGCCTGGGACTGGGAAGCAAGGCAGAGAAGGGAGAGGAGTTAATGAGGGATGTGCAATGGAGCAAGGTGACTCCCGTGGGCAACTGAGCTTAATCCTGCTGCAGACCTCTGGGGAATCGTAGAACATGGCCTGGTGGCTATTTCATTGAAGGGCGAGGAGGCTGGAGGATTTGTCCCTTAACTTCTATCAATCATCGGTAGATGGCATTTCCCAGTGGGGCATCAATTGCTGACAGGTCCAGCCTACCCATACACAGCCCAGACAACCCCAGGCAGTGTGGCAGGTGGTGGCAACCAGACCCTGGGCCTGTTGGCTGTCAGTCAGCTTGCTTTGCATAGTTTCTGTCAATCATCGAAATGAAGTATACAGAGAGGAGTGTGCTGGGTGCTGACCACCTTCTCCACGTTTGACCAGTGGATGACACGGGCTCTCAAACTCAGAACTGATTGCTTCCGGTAAGTCCAATCATCCCCATCACATATCGTGATGGAGCAGAAGTTCTGAGCACCCAGGCCGGAGTCCACAAGGGAAGCCCTCAATCCTCGAACTTCAGTCAGCTGAGGGGGATGTGGTGGCCAGTGTCCAGAGCTTCAGGGACTGCTTACGAGTCCCCAGGAGGAACTAGGACAAAGTGCCCAGGCACAGCAAGACACTCGGTGTCTGGGACCCAGTTTTCACATAGTCCTAGTGTGAGGGATGAGGAGGCATTGGGTCTCCAGTCTCAAGGGGGTCTTACTGTTGCATACCCTAACCTATACGCTTCAGCGTTGTACTAAGGATTCAGCAACGTACCTGGCTCCGTTACTCTTTTTTTTTTTTTTTCCTTGATTCTGGGAATCAAACCCAGGGCTTCATGTATGCCAGGCAAACCCTTTGCCACTGAGTCACACCCCCAGCCAGCTCCTTTACTTTTGAATCGTTTATTCATTCATCATATATTCATTAAGCACCTACTATGAGGCCTTAATGGTGGAAGGAAGCATGATTCCACCTCTGGGCCAAAGGAGGAAAAGACACAAGGACACAAGCAGACCAAGGGCGAGGGGATAACGGAGAACTAGAGCTGGTGAGGGCAGGGAAAGCCCTTCTGAGACATGACTTTTCAACCGAGACCTGGAGTCAGCGCTGACTCAGAGAAGACGAGGAAAGAACATCAGAGCGAGTGCAAAGGCCCTGGGGTGGGAAGAGATGCCGCTGTTTGAGGAGGAGAGGCGGCCAGTGTGGCTGGAGTGTGAAGGTTAAAAAGAAGAGGCTGAGGGCAAAGAGGGCAGCTGAGGCCGGCTTGCGAGGAACTATACAGGCCACCTAAGCACCTCGGGATGGTTTTAAGAGCTTGGGGAGCCACCAAAGATCCTTGAACAGATTTTGTAAATACGATTTGCATTTTCAAAAGATGGTTCTGTTGTGTGTAGGAGCTGAATGGAACAAGGGAACGCAAGCGCCAGGTGTTGTTAAGGCCTTGGGCCTAGACTTGCACGGAGAAGGTGCCCAACAGTGCGGCTGACGTTATTCTTACCCGCGTGTTTTCCAGCCTTGCCTCCTGTCCTGGGTGGAGGCAGTGGACACCACCCGGCATGGCAGGCCACCTCATTCCCCAGGACCCCAGGGTTACTGTCATTTGGGAACAGCCCCTGAGGGTGGCTGAGCTCCAGAGCACAGTCCAGCTCCACCCATCCCACTGCATTAAGGCAGAGGACAGGCAGGGTGCCCCGCCACGCCCCCACCCTGCCGGGACTAGAGCAGGGAGAGTTTGTGCAAGAATGCATTTGCACTTTCTCCACGAGTTTGTGCAAGAATGCATTTGCACTTTCTCCACGAGTTTGTGCAAGAATGCATTTGCACTTTCTCCACGCGCGCCCTCTGGCTTCTGTCCCCACCCCCTCCAGCGACACTAGTGGAAGTCCGGTTTCTCTGGTTTCCTGCATCCCTCTTTCACGATCTTCTCTCCCGCGCTGGCCCGGCTTCTCCATCTCTGATCATTCCTGCTCCTCCACGGCCCTTCTTTCTCTGCCTGCTTCCTAGCAAGTGAGTGCTCCCCAGAGCTCTGCGGGACCCCATCCCGCTGCAGCCCGGTGGCTCCTCTGCTCTCGGGAGGCTGCAGCTCTGAGTGCTGCCGCCTGCTGGCCATGTGCGGGGGCCGCGGCTCCACCGCGCGGAGCTCACCAACTCCGACCAGTGACCGACCTCGGCGCGTCCTGCGGCGCTCACTCCTCCCAGCAGCCTGCTTCTGCTCCCGCCGTCCTGCCTCCTGCCCGCCCACCAGAACCACTCCCGAACCTGCCGGCTGTGCTTACCAGTCGTTTCCCAAAGTCCCTGACCCCGCTGCCTTAGTTCACCGCAGCCTCACCAGCCCTGCCCTCCCACAGAAGGCGACTTAAAGTGCTCCTATTCACAGATTCCGTACAGTGAGCCTGCTCACTAAAGTGTGTGTGCGACCCCGGTCGGTACACAGGCACTTTCTTGGTATTTCACAGCAGACCCCGTGTCCAGCAGAGGTCGCCTGCCTTCCCTCAACCCCCATTCTGTAAACAGGTGTCTTGCCTGAGGTCCCTGCACCACCTACCAGAGTCTGTTTACCACTGCATTTTTCTCATTTTTGTGCTTGGGGTTGCTAATTTTATTGTTTTAAATGGCCCCAAGCGCAGAGCCAAAGTGGTGTCACTGTTCCTAAGCCCAGCAAGGCTGTAATGCGCCTCAGGGAGGAACCTGGTGGGTTAGATGAGCACCATCCACGCCAGAGCTACCTGGAGTTCTGTTCGTCAATCAACAATCTGTTAACACGGATATCTTTAAACAGAACCACGCATAAGACAACGTAAGCTATTGATCAGTTGAAAACGTTGTAATCAGGTTTACAGGAACTTTGTATTTCCCCGGAAGTGGTGGCACTATTCGCTATCTTGGTATTCAAGGTGACCACCTTGACTTATAAGAATCCATGTTAGGAATGTGACCCTGTCACTTCTTTGTTTAGAACTGCCCTTCCCCTCCCCCATCTCTCCCTCTGCACACAATAAATCCAAATTCTTTGGCATGACATTTCAGGTCTTCCATGATCCAAAAGGTCTTTGCCAACCCTTCAGGTACATTGCCAAGAGGTGCCCCCACCATGGCCCCTGCCCATTCTCTAATGCTCTTCCAAAACTTTTCACCCATCACCTCTGCACACTACGTGCCTGTGTTTCCAAAGGCCTCTCCTCCTCGGCTCCTCTTGGTGAACTCGTACACATCCTTCAAGACCCAGCCTTCAAGACTTCACCTCTCTGGGTCTCCCTCTGACAGAAACTGACACTTGTTCTGTGTGTCTTTTATAGCCTTTTGCACATGTTGTAACTGATCCGTTTATAGGTCTTCTTTTCTCCTAGGTGTGGCAGTAGGTTTGGGGGAAGGGTGGGGGATGTAGATGTATGTGCCTCTATTCATTGGCACCATTTTGGCACTGAGGGTATAGTAGTGGACAAATTCACCATGCCCATAGTGTGGCCTGTGTGGAAGAGCATGCACCATGGGGCTCACGGTGCCTGCTGCAGGCAGACAGTGTCGAAGGCTCCTGGACCCTCCAGCAGTTTAATTCCAACCCCGTGTAACATGCTGCTACAGGGCATCTTGGCAGTCAGTTAGGCCAACAGACTGCGCCTGTGCACAAGCAGGAAGCTCCTGCCGCCTCCCGCAGCCCCTGCCTGGCTGGGAGTTGGCCTTTTAAACCCAAAGACAACATCCGTCCAAGTGAGACTCTCTCCAGTGAGCATGACAGTCTTTCCCTCCTTTCTCCTCTGCCTTCCCCACCTCTCAGCATGAAAAGGTGTAGGATTGTTTAAAGGGAGCGGAAGTGACATTTTTGGAGTTCCCACCTCGTGGCCTGTGCAGGGCGGTTCGCACGATTGGAGGCAATCGGAGAAAGGGCTGCCTTTGAGCCAGACGCCATTCTAAGCACCTCTCCTCCGAGACTGGGTGAATCCTGGCACCCACCCTACAAGGCAGGTGGTGTTATTTTCCCTTTTACAGATAAGTGACTGGGACACCACAGAAGGAAGCGGCAGAGCCAGGCCTCAGGCTGCAGTCTACCCAGCCATCAGCACACAGCTTACTCACGACACCCCTCCCAGGAGCAGGGTGTTGTGATAAATCACCCAGATCAAAAACTAGGAGTGAGATTTGAATCCAGGGTGTAAGATCCTGGTGCAGGAGTGTGGAGCTCCAGCTGCGGGAATGTGGGGCCAGACTGGACTCCTCCAACTTCTGCAGGCCTGGTAAGGAGGAAATGGGGGAAGGGCAGCCTGGCAGAGACAGTTGGACAGAACAAAGCAGCTGGACCAGAGACAGAGTCAGAGGCGGAGGATTTCCAAAGCCCCTGGAGCCTTGAGGATGGAAAATCATTCAGAAACAACCAAAGAGAAAAGAGAACTTCAACAGGAGCCCATGGAAGCCAGAGGAGGCTTAAGAGTCAGCAGTGGAGAATTTCAGAAGAATGAGAGGGTTGAACAGGCCCAGGGATAGACCAGCGGGTCTGAGTGGACCTCTCCCCTGAGGGGCCAAGATTCTGGGCTCAACACCCTGGCATGAGTGAACCCCTAAGCTTCCAGAGCCTCCTGGGAGGCAGTCTGGGAGGCTGAAGCCCATCCAATGACAGTGCGGGCTGCAGCTCCTCCCCCTCCCCTGGCCATTCTGACACACCCAGGCTGCTCAGGAGGCTCTGACCCAGGAATGAGTTTCCCTCTCCCGGTTCTGACATGACTTCAGGCCGCTTGCTGAATCCACTGCCAGCCGCCAGGAACAGATACCAGGAGAGCCCTGAGGAGCAGCCACTCAGGTAGAGACATCTGTATCCAGATGTGCCCTTTCCCCGGCACATCTGGCAGGGGAGACTTCTCTGGTGCCATGTGGGGCAGTGGCCTGAACACATGTGCCACCCTGGGTCATGGTCGTGGAGAAAAGAAGGGCTCCTCCCTCTTCTCTAGTCCCTTCCTGCTCTCTCCCACCAGCTAAAGGTGGGTGCTGGACCTGAATGGGAGAGAGGCTGAGAGGGGCCTGGAGCTCAGCTCTGCCTGGACCTGCAGAGCCCCGCCCACCCCTCCCCAAGCCAGCTGGATGGGAGAGAGCCCCTGAGGGCTAAGGGCTGGGGCTCTCCAGGGTGTTTCTGGGAACCTGCCCAGCCCACCCACTTTAGGCAGGACTGAGCAGAGGCTCTGATGACTCAGAGCAGGGGCCTTGGCAGCCAAGCAGTAGGTGGCAAGCAGAGACAGGGTGGGGAGCAGAGATGGCCCCAGCCTCCATCACCCAGGTTCCACCAGGAAGAGGATGAGCAGGCTGCATGCTGATAAGCAGGCAGCTCATGGAAACTGAAGGACACAGGCCCAGTCCAAGATCGGACAGTTCCCAGAGGGTGCACTCTGAGCCAGGCCGTACTGGTTCAAATCCCAGACCTGGCTTACTAGTTGTGTAACCGTGAGCAAATTGATTAACGCTTCACTGCTCTACTTCCTTCATCTGAAATTAGGAATAAGAACACCCTACCCCTCCCTAAGGCTGCTGTGAAGGAATAATATATTGGCTTATGCAAAGTTCTTAGAGCAGGGTCTATGTGGGCACAGACACCCAAAACACCACCTGCCCTGCAGGATTCATGCAGGGCACAGATGGCCTGTGACCTCCCACCCGGACCAGCACCCCTTAGTGCAGGAGTCTGAGCACACAGGCTCTCTGCGGTCCCAGGGTGCACAGCCAGGTGAGACAAGTCCACAGGGTATGGGTTTCAGTGGGCCCCCCAGGAGTCAGGCAGAGGACCCCCAAGTGAGGAGGTGGGCACCCCTTGCTCTGCCCGGCAGTCCCCTTCCTTAACTGGGGGGTGAATCTGCTTCTGTTGTTTGCGCCTGCCAAATTCACCAGCAGGGTTAACCAGAAATGTATTTCCCAGGTCTTGACAAGGCTGCTGCACAAGACGATCAAAGACCTGTCAGGAAGAAAGGGGCTTCTATGATCAAAGCAGCTGAGACAATGCTCCGTATTTTGCCCCTCTTTTGGAGAGTCACAAAGTGAATTTATTAGCATGGTTGAGTAAAGAGACCTCTTTCAAGTGGCTGAACCCAGTGTTTGCCAACTTTTCTTTAACCCAGAATCCTCTTCTCTCCCTACTCCTATTGCCAGCCTACGGGACAGGGTTCCACGGAACGCTAGTTTGGGAAACACTGACTACCACGCTACTCTGGCAAGCCCACAGCATAAAGAGAATTGTTGCTCCCTGCTTTCTCTTTTAGCTAGACTGCCATTGTCCTGCTTCAGGTGAGTCACACCTGAGCAGAGAGCCCTGCCTGCATATTTACTGGATGTTAGACTAGATGGTGACCTGTTCCCCTTTGGAGGGACTGTTTGCAGGGGAAAAGCAGCGCTCAGAGCTAAGAGGGAAGTCACCCCAAGGCTGGAGCCCCTGAGGAGGGAGCCAGGGTTGGAAGAGAGAGAGAAGGCAGTTTTCCTGTTAGGAGTGAGTGGCTTCCGGGACCCACCTTGGCTGGCCTCTAGGTAGAGCTGAACAGTTGTGTAGTCTCATAAACCACCTCTACACCTCAGTTTCCCTCATCTGTAAAATGAGGACACTGATAGAAGCCCGCTCTCTGGGCAGTAGTCAGCATTAACTATGATGGTGTGTTTCTCTGATGTGCTCAAATTGGGTATTCTATAAATGTGGGAAATTATTTTTATCATCTCTCTGCAGTAGCAGCAGACACTTGGGTCCACCATGAACTGGGGGATCTTTGAGGGGCTCCTGAGCGGGGTCAACAAGTACTCCACAGCCTTTGGGCGCATCTGGCTGTCTCTGGTTTTCATCTTCCGCGTGCTGGTCTACCTGGTGACGGCCGAACGAGTGTGGAGCGACGACCACAAGGATTTCGACTGTAACACCCGCCAGCCGGGCTGCTCCAACGTCTGCTTCGACGAGTTCTTCCCCGTGTCCCACGTGCGCCTCTGGGCCCTGCAGCTCATCCTGGTCACATGCCCCTCACTGCTCGTGATCATGCATGTGGCTTACCGGGAAGCCCGGGAGAAGAAGCACCGAGAGGCAGCCGGGGAGGACTGTGGGCGCCTCTACCTGAACCCTGGGAAGAAGCGGGGCGGGCTCTGGTGGACCTATGTCTGCAGCCTGGTGTTCAAGGCCGGAGTGGACATGGCCTTCCTCTACGTGTTCCACTCATTCTACCCCAAATACACCCTCCCTCCTGTGGTCAAGTGCCACGCGGCCCCCTGCCCCAATACAGTGGACTGCTTCATCTCCAAACCCTCAGAAAAGAACATCTTCACTCTCTTCATGGTAGCCACGGCCGTCGTCTGCATCCTACTCAATCTCGTGGAGCTGGCCTACCTGGTGAGCAAGAAGTGTCGCGAATGCCTAGCAGCTAGGAAAGCCCGGGCCTCAAACAGGGGCCATCAATCTGACCACGTCACCTCGCCCTACAAACAGGATGACCTCCTCTCAGGCGACCTTATCTTCCTGGGCTCAGATACTCACCCCCCTCTCTTACCAGACCACCCTCAAGACTATGTGAAGAAAACCATCCTGTGAGGGGCTGTCTGGACTGGACTGGTGGACCTGCAATGGAAAGTTCCAGTATCTCTCATAGGTTCAGCCTTGGGGCTGAGTTGCTGAGTCTTGAGTTGGGGGCAGGGCAAGGGAGGAGTCAGATGGCTTGGGATCCAGTCCTTACTCCTCAATTCAGGCCACTGCCCCAGCTGTGTGGCCTTAGGCCAGTTGCCCCTCTGCTCCGTGCCTCAGTTTCCTTTTCTGTAAAATAAAGACACTGAGGGCCACTTCACAGGATCATTTTGAGGAAGGGTTTAAAAGAAGAACAGCTATCTCGGCGAGCCCCTTCAATGTGTGTGGCCCACCAGCGGGGTTTAATAAAAGTCAATGCAGTCACTGATTCAAGGTATCCTTTGGTCATTTGGCCTTTGTCACTCTCACCAGGTCACTGCGTCAATCTCTGGGATGCACGCTATTGGGTGCGATGAGGGACCATCCTCTTCTCCCCAGCACTCCTGGAGAGCAGGCCACTTGCTAAGCTTGGGGGCTAGCCTTAGCACCAGTTGCAAGTCCAGACCTCAGCTGGTCTAAGAGGTAATGGAGCTCCGTATGGGTGGGGGACAGTTGTTGCAGGAAGTGCATGGCTTCTTGACTGCAGTCAAACACAAGAGCCACCAGGACTCTGGGAAAGTGACTTCAACCCCTCTCCAAAATGGGTCGAGTTACTGTGAGCATTCATGAGTTCATGGCTGTGGATGGGGTTAGCTGGCTATAAAAGGCCACATAAATGTTAATCACTGCTATTAGGAAGCACGGCATAAATGCTTATGGGAAATACAAGGGCCCCTCCCTGGCTGCATATTAACCTTCACTGTCCCAGCCAGTCATGGGCCCAGGGCTCCTCCACAGCCCTGTTGGGCACTCCAGCGTCCCTGGAGACCTTACCCACTTACCCAGAAGCAGAGGCCCAGGCCCACAGAGAATGGAGAGTGAGGCTGTCTGGCCCCCTGCCAACTGGGGCATTTCATGCTGCCAACCTGCATTCCTTGCCTCAAGCAGGGGCAGCAGGTGCCCTGCCTAGAAAGGCCACAGCCAGTCCCTGTCATGCCCAGTGCAAGACAAGAGGAGCTCAAGATCCAACACCTGGAATTTCCCCTCCCAGGGTAGGACATGGTCCTGGGCTGAATCAAGACTGCCTCTTTCCACAGAGTTCAGCGGCTAAGGACCTCAGAACCAGGCTTCCAGAATAAAGGGCAGGAGAGAGCCCTGAGGACAAGAGGGTGTGGGAAATGAGGCAAGTGGAAGGGACAGGGTCAGTGCTGCTGGTGCGGTCCTGGGTCTGAGCACGTTTGTCCCCCTCACTGCAGTCTCACGCAGGTTAGAGAGAAGGCAGAGGCTGGGAGAGAAGAGCCCCAGGTGTTTACTCTGAATTTGTGCCCGAGGAAGTCCGCCCGCCAGCCTGCCCTACCCACCCGCCCGCTCAGCCTGGCTCATTGGCTCAGAAAGCCCCACCCCGCTCCGGAGTGAGGAACAAAACCTGCCTCCAGGAGGCCCTCAGGCAGCCGGACAAGCCAGGGACAGGAGAGCAGCTACTGGATTCAAGAAGGGTGAGGACCAAATAGGGCAGGAGACAGGGCTGGCAAGAAGGGGCCAGCGGGGCCGAGCACACCCAGGGGTGGTCGGGATGTGGGCCAGGCTTCAGGGAGGGGTCCAGAGGACACAGGGGGTCAGGGTTTCTGGAAAAAATCCAGGGAAGGAATATCCTACCAGACCAAAGGGAAGCCAGAGGACCAGAGAAGGACGAAGAGGAGGGATCAGGAAGAAGTGGGGCTTCGATTCAGTTTAACCAACACCTAGTGAGTGTTTGCTGGGCCAGACCCAGAGCCAGGTCCTGGGGAGGCAGAGATGAATGAGATGTAGCAGTGCCTTCCAATGCGGGAGTCTGGCAAGAACAACAGGTGATTTGGGGACAGGTGATATGTCCTGCCACGGAAGGCAGAGAGTGCTCAGCATGTATCCCAGGAGATTGGTGTGGCAGCGCTTGGGAGGGAACATGATGGGGACTTCAGGTAAGAGAATGTAGAGGTTGGGGTACACAAAACAGGGGCCTGGATGAAAAGAATGGGGGATGTAGCTAGCAAATGGCCACTGAGCATCAGAGAAGGGGCGTCTCAGAGAGAGAAAAGCAGTGGAGGGGTACACACCACGTGAGAGTCCAACCTGGGTCCCTTCCCGGCCTTCCCTGGAGCTCGAACACTTGGAATTCCAGAGGAACCCAGTGTGGTCAAGACAGTCAGTCCTCTGGCTCCAGCGCCAACGCAGGGAGGCGGCAGGGATGATGCCACGCCACCATGATTTCAAAGAGTTCTATTTAGCGTAGGAGGGAATGTCTGGGAAGCTTCCTGGTGCCAGAGAGGAGGAGTGAGGATGGAGATTGTTTGGGATCTACCTTGGTGCTGATGTGGAGGTGCCCGGCACAGGTCCCAGTTCCTATTGGCATTCAGCAAAAGTTGGATAAATCTGACAACCAATATGGATACACTCCCACCCCTCCTGCCTGGTCCCACCCTGGCAGCTGATGAGAGAGGGGATCATTCAAGTCAATGGCTAGGTGGGCACAGTGGCTCACGCCTGTAATCACAGCAGCTCAGGAAGCTGAGGCCAGAGGATCGCAAGTTCAAAACCAGTCTCAGCAACTTAGTGAGGCCCTGAGCAACTTAGCAAAAGCCTGTCTCAAAATAAAAAATAAAAAAGGGCTGGGGATGTGGCTCAGTAGTTAAGTGACTCTGGGTTCAATCCCAGGTACCAAAAAAGAAGAAGAAGTAGTCAGTGGGTAAAAGAGGCTGGCTGGTGTGTTCATGCAGAATGATTATCTTCATGAGTATCTATTACTTTGTAGAAAATAAAATAAACCACCATCGACTCTGGCTTCCTGAACATCTTCCGCCACCTGTTTTTGGAACCTGAAGATCAAGGTTCAACTGTGGGGCCTCAGGCAGGTACCTCTGGGCCTTAGCTCACATCCCTGTGAAATGAGAGGACTTCAAGTCCTTGTGAGTGAGGACAAGATGACCCAATGGTTGTGAAACGGCATTGTCAACTACACCATCATTAAGGGAACCTATTTCCAGGCCCGAGAGGGTGGCACCCAGGTGGAGAGCCGTCCACGTGAGGTGCACAGGAAACAGCCAGCATGAACTGGGCATTTCTGCAGAGCCTCCTGAGCGGCGTGAACAAGTACTCCACAGCGCTGGGCCGCATCTGGCTGTCCGTGGTCTTCATCTTCCGCGTGCTGGTGTACGTGGTGGCAGCCGAGGAGGTGTGGGATGATGAGCAAAAGGATTTCATCTGCAACACCAAGCAGCCCGGCTGCCCCAACGTCTGCTACGATGAGTTCTTCCCGGTGTCCCACGTGCGCCTCTGGGCCCTGCAGCTCATCCTGGTCACGTGTCCCTCGCTGCTCGTGGTCATGCATGTGGCCTACCGTGAGGAGCGGGAGCGGAGACACCGTCAGAAACATGGGCCCAACGCCCCGTCCCTGTACAACAACCCTAGCAAGAAGAGGGGCGGGCTCTGGTGGACCTACCTGCTGAGCCTCATCTTCAAGGCCGCCGTCGACTCTGGCTTCCTGTACATCTTCCACCGTCTCTACCGGGATTACGACATGCCACGCGTGGTGGCCTGCTCAGTGGACCCTTGCCCCCACACCGTGGACTGTTACATCTCCCGACCCACAGAGAAGAAGGTCTTCACCTACTTCATGGTGGCCACAGCTGTCATCTGCATCTTGCTCAACCTCAGTGAGGTCACCTACCTGGTAGGCAAGAGGTGCATAGAGATCCTTGGTCCCCAGCACCGAAAGTCTCGGCGAAGGGGTCATTTACCCGACACATGCCCACCGTATGTGCTCTCCGAGGGAGAGCACCCCCAAGATGGGAAGTCTGTCCTAATAAAGGCTGGGTTGACCCCAATAGATGCAGGTGGGTATCCATAACCTACAAGATCAGCAGTTAGGATCACCAGGTCCCCTACCTGTTCCCTATGGCTGCCCAAGAAAATGGGTAAGGGTAGCCTGGTAGGTGGGGAGGGTAGCTGAAAGGGCCCAGGATGCTCACCCAAGGGCCAGTATGAAGTGAAAGGGGCACAGTTTGGTGCCTCAGGGGACTTGATGGCTGGTGGGGATTTTGTATATGGCAATAGGTTGTGTCAAACCCATTAATAAACATGATTTTCCCAGTACTTTGCAGACCAAGTGGGGATTGGTGGATAAGGAAGTCTGGATCTCAGAAAGGAAACCAAGACCATTCAATTGGCATCTGAGCCCTAGAACCTCAAATCCACCCATCACCCCGCCCACACACACACACACACACACACACACACACAATGTACAGCCAGGACGTGGAGGAGAATGCCCAAGGCAGGGGCTTCTCTAGGAGCCTCACAGCTCTGCAACCAGCTGACCAAGGCAGGAGGAGAAGGAGGCATGGGGACCCTGTAGGAGCTCCTTCCCACTCGATGAATGCAATGCATGTAGCTCAAGAGACCTCTGCCTCCCATGTCCTGGCCTCCCCAGTTCTGCCCCAGCATTGATACTTGGTAGGGGAGAGCCCCTGAGGGTGGGAATGAGCAGTCCTGAGAGCAAGTAGGGGATGGAGTTTCAGGGGGGACAGTCTAGATTCTGGAATCTGTGGGATTTCCCTGTTTCTCACTCATATGCATTTCCTGAGCAACCACATCCTCCCCCAGCAACCACATCCTCCCCCGCCCCTACCACTACTCAGACCTTTATGATTCAGAACAGCTTTCAGCCTGCCTCTGAGTCCCACTAGCTGCCACAGATCCACCCTCTGGGAGATCCACAGGCATCTCACACCCAGCAACTCCAAACAGACCCCAGACCCTGTCATCTTCCCCCAAACCTGCTGCCACCCACTCATGAAGGGCACTGCCCTCCCACACCCCACTGTCCAAGTCAGGCACTGTCCTGCCATCGTCGTCGTGCCCCCCAGCCCCACCCACCCACATTCCAACAGGACACTCTCATCTCTAAACATCACCCCATATGCCCCTCCCGCCTCCCAGTATTCCCTCGAAGATCTGCCCTGCACATTGGGTTGCAGTGACAGATCTGTTCATGAATCTGACCATGTCATTTCTCCCACTTTAGAAATTCTTCCACCCCATTGCCCCCACCCTGGCTCTGTGCCCTCAGACCTCATCAGCTTCCTCTCTTCTTCTCACCCACAATAATACCAGAGGCAGGTGGTTCCCAGGCAGACACATCCTGCTGCGACATGCCTCAGGCCTCTACCAGCTCTTCCCTCTGCCTGGAATGTCCTTCCTGCCTCCTCTCTGACCTGTCCTCAAGCCCCAAGGACAGCCTCCCCCACCTCCCCCTGTGCCAATCCAGTTAGTGCCTCTCTGCCATTCTCCCGAATTGGAAAGGCCAGTTCCCCTGAGTGTCCCTAATCAGCCTGTGAACCCTTCAATAGCAGGAAGCTGAGTCACCAGGTCCCTAGGGCCTCCAATAAATGCTTGTTAACTGAGTGAATGGACTGTGAGCTGCTTGGGGGAAGGACTGTATCGTGTTGATCTGAACCTTCCACCACGCCCAGCCTGGGAGGTCAACAAAGTGATTTTTTGTTTGTTGGATTTCTTGTTGTTACCTAAATCCAACCTAAGGGCCTTGTTTATAGTGAAGGAACTTGGACCCAGACAAGGGGACCATCCAGGCCCACTGGGTACCCTCCATGACCATCATGAATATGGGACAAAATCAGAAGTCACCCCAACTCAGGTTATGCTCCCCAGAAGCAGAGGTAGGGATACGGAGCATGTGAGGAAAGGAGTTAGGGAAGCAGGACAGAGCAGCAGTGAGCTGGGCAAGATGGGCACTAGCCGACTGTAGCCTTGGCTTGAACCTTGTGAGGTCAGGGGGATTCAGATCACAACTCTCACCGCAGAGCCGTCTCCCCCTGGAGGCAAGGACTCGGGGCTTCTGGTAGCAGGAGGGCCAGCCAAAAACGGTAGGTAGCTTTGGTGCAGTTGAAGCCATTTCTCCAGTGGCAGCAATAATCCATGAGCAGTTAACACTCACAGCAGGTGGGGAATGGGTGTCCCCCAGTTAAGAGGACTTGGGCAGGATACTGTTACCACCTGCTGAACTCCTAACCCAAGGAGACCAGGGCAGCTTTCACCCCCATGTCCAGCCCATGGGACCAGCCACAACCAACTCCCATGAGGGTCTGGGAGTTCATCCCAGCAAATGGTGAGTTATCCTCTCCATGGGTGCTGCTCCCCAGAGGTCTCAAGCCCTGAGCCACCAAGCCCAGTGCTTCCAAAGGAGGACAAAATACTAATCCTCTGGGCAACACTCCAGCCATCGGATCATCTCTTCCTCAACCTCGCCCAGGCTCTCAAGCCCCACACACCTGCTCTCACCACCATTCACCTCACCTCCATCTTCATGAAGAATCCCCACTCAATCCTGCTTCTGCCGTTCTCCTCCTCCACCCTCTTTCCTGCCTCCTCTGCTGCCACCTACTTCTGACCCACACCAAAGGTCTTGTGGTGTTTTCCTGCAACCTGGAGCCATGGCGACCATGTGTGTGCATCACCACCTGTCCGTTTCATTCCATGACCTCCTCTTCTTCCAGGACATTTAGCTATGCCTTCACAGGACCACAGCCCACTCACTCCACCTCTACGGCCTCCCACTGGGTTCAGGTTCATGAATCCTGATTGCACGTGAAAGCTCCATGTTAAGTACCAGGAAGAATCAGACAGTTCCTGGCCATGGAGCTTACATTCTAGAGAAGAGGACAGCTGCCCAACTCCTGGCGTGCTGGGGAAGCACAAGCTGCTGGGAGAGAGAGGAAGGAAGCTCTAACACCCAGGCATGCGGGAAAGGGATCCCTGAGACTTCTTATGCTGACACCTAGAGAAACAGGAGGGTTTTGCCTAGCAAAGGAGGTGCGATTCCAGACAGAGGGGACAGCATAAGCAAAGAGAGAAAAATCTGAGGACAAAGATTCAAAGAAACCCAGGACGTCTCACCACTCAGGTGAGAGGCTAGAGTCAGGAGATGAGGTGGATCACACAGTGCCTTCTTTGTAAATCCCTGTTAATGATTTTTTGGACTTTATCCCAAAGACAATGTAAAGGCCCTGGGGAGATTTAGCAGAGAGATGACATGATCCATTCTGTATCTGGTTACATTGTGGAAGAACCAAGGCAGGGCTACCTGCTTGGAATCTGAAGCAATAGTCTGAGAGAGGAAAAAAAAAAAAAAAAAAACAATGGCTTGAACCAGGCAGGGTGTGTGCAGTGGGTATGGAAAGAAGTAGCTGGATTTAAGAAATGTTTACAAGATAAAATCAAAAAGATTTTGTGCTTTAATTGGGTGTGGGGATCAAGGAGAGGAGGAATCCAAACAACATCCAGATCTCTGCCTCCGGGTGGTGGTGGTGCCATTTACTGGAGCGCCAGTGGAGGAGCAGGTTTGTGGGAGATGCAATGATTTCAGTTCAAAGGTGTCTCGTTTGAGATTCACATGGAGGCAGCTCGCATATTCCCTTTCATTCATGGACCATCTCGGCCCCTGGCCTGTCTCTCTGCTACTACACTTAGATCATTCCTGGTGATTTCACATCCATCAGCCTAACCTCTTGGTTCCTTGCTTCCCTTGCTTCCAGCAAGCTTCTACTCCACCCATCAAACCCTCCCACATGTGCGCTCACACCCTAAGCTTTGTCTGTACCACAAGCTGCATCGGCTCCTACTTGGCCACCTCATCTGCCCATGTTCCCACTCCAGCAACCCTTCTTCCCCGTCGACTGACCCACCACTATTGCCCTTCACCCACTACACACCTCCCTCCCCTCCTTTCCTGCTCAGACGCCACAGGCCCCCAGATAGTCACCAACCCGTAGATGTCCTCCACTCCATTGCCTTCAAGTCCCTCTCCAGTACCCACAAAGACCCGGCAAGACCCTTCCTATATGGCACCTGCTCCTGAGCATCTGAAGAGTCACACAACCAGATTGACTGGTCTCAGTTTAAAGTTTTGACCACAAAGCTCAAGTGGACATTCAGCTTCTAAATTTTCTAAAACTTGAACCCAATTCTCCAAGATGGACTATCCATCCAGTCTGCATTCTCCCAATCCTCCATTCCAGCAGACAGCCATGCATCATATGTCCCTGGGGAACAGGAGCAATAACTGAGCATCCCTCACCACCACATCTGCCACATTCCTGGTGGCATGAATGTCCGCTCTGCCTTCTGTCCTATGACATGGACAAAGCATTCCTCCTCCTGTTACAACCCCTGCACCAGGACACCAGACTCCATCACCTCTCACCTGCTTCTGACTGTGTATCAAAGTTGGTACTCCTCTGTCTTGCCTCACGATTTCCCTTTCTGCAAATATGCTATGATATTTTCATTTCTTATTCTTTTTAATTCTTTCTTGACATCAATCACATCCTTCTCCAGCTACTATCCCATTGACAAGCTCCAAAGTCCTCTAAAATTTATCTATATGTCTCAATTTCCTCATCACTTCATTCCAACCCATGATCTCTAAGTTGCCAAATCCAGTGGTCAGTTCCTCTGCCTCACCCTACATCCACAGCAACATCTGGCCACTAAGAGCTTCCTCCCACCTCGCTGACAGTCTTTCCTGACTCCCCCGCAAAGATGCCTCTCTTCCTCCTATTATTCTATAAACAAAGAGGCCCTGGAGCCCACTCTCTAGACTCTTCTCTCCTCTGCACGCATTTTCCCCTCCATCATCTGGTCCAGTACCATCTATAAAACCATCTATAAACTGATGATTCCTGCACTTATGAGTTTGGATGTAACCTCTCCATGATTGTTAAACTCACATGTCCCACTTTTGTGCAAAACAGAACTCACTCCTAATCCCCCTTGCCAAGGACAGGTTTATGTTCTCTCCCAGTCTTCCCCAGCTTGGAAGACATCAGCTCCATGCACCCAGCTGCTCAGTTCAAAAGCCTAGGAGTCTCCTTCCTCATCATCATCCCCACACCATCAGCAAGTGGTGTTGGCTGTAATTACAACATATATTCAAAATCCAGTCACTCCCTACCATCTCCAATCCCAGCCCAAGCCACTCATTTCAACACCTGGACACCTGCAGCGACTGGTCTCCCTGCCCCCACAGTGGCTCCTATGAAATTCCTCTTCAATACAATACCCTGAAGGATCTTTCTAGCCTATGAATCAGACCAAGTCACTCCATAATGGCTTCCCATCATGGCCAGAAAAAGAAAAATGAGCCAAGCTTTTTACCATGGCCTGCAAGGCCCTGCACAGGCTCCTGGCTTCCTCTCCAAGCCCACATCCCTCAGCTGTCCCCTTTGAGCCACGCTCCACTCACACTGACCATCTTCTCTCTCTGGGTCTTTGCACCTGCTCCTCCAGCAATGTCCTTCCCCTAGGGTCTTACACGCCTGTGTCCTTGGCATTCACATCTCAACTCAAATATCCCGGTCCAGGAGGCTCTTTCCGACCTGCCCTCTCCAGAAGCACATGCCACATGTTACTATCTGAACACCTCCTTTTGTCTCCTCTGTAGCACATCCTAGCATACAAAATTTTCTCATTTGTTTACATGTTTATTCCTTTTATGGCCACCATGGAGATGAGCTCCTAGACAGTGCTCAATGCTCAGCAAGCACAAAAAACAAAGTGTCAGTGGGCTGCCTGACTGGCACCCAGGTGGAGACATCCAGCAGGCTGTGGCTGTAAGGGGGAAAGGTCTAACCAGGAGATAGAGAGTTGGGAGTCACTGGCATAAATGCCTAAATGTAAGACAAGAGTTTGTTCCAAAATTACCCCTCGTGAAGGAAGGGTCTGATTTACAGTCAGGTCCCTACGATGTCTTCTGCATTATGGGGCATGATCTCAATTACTGCATTTTGAACAACAAAATGCTCTTTGGGGGAAACTCATTAGCCTTAAATAACCTCAATCAATGAAGTTTGGGATATTCATGGAGGTCACTTGGCAGAATCAGAAAATCTGGAGGCAAAGACATTTCACATAGATCTCATTATTATCCCTGGGGTAGAACCTTACAACTGCAAGCACTGGCTTTGTAAGCAGGTCCTTTTTAAAAACCATAGAGAAAGTGTTTATGTTGTGGAGAGAACAGACGCACCTACTGGATGATTTTTTTAAATTTAGGCACCTAATATCATGCAGGTTTCTGTAGCCAAGAATAAAACTTCCAGCTTCTTATATAGATTCAAAACGCACCATAACACAAATAACTTGGGCAGAAATAAAGTTTTTGTGCTCTGCAAAATGTCAGTGATAACAAAACTCTAATCATATTGACCAGATGTTAAAGAAACATGTAAAAGTCTTAAATAAAATGGTTTCATAAAATATGAGGGGAGGAAAAGCAATACATCTTAAGCAACACATTATGATGTAAGCAATACATCTTAATGTATTTTATACAATACAAATGTATAGCAAACTAAGTTAATAAATTACCTTCTTTTTCCAGCCACACCAGAAGTTCATATTTAATTATTTAATTATTTATTTATTTATTGTCCTGGGAATTGAACTCAGGGGTACTTAGCCACTAAGTCACATCCCCAGCCCTTTTTCCTTTTTATTTTGAGACAAGGTCTCACTAAGTTCCCAAGGGCCTCACTAAGTTCTTGAGGCTGGCTTCGAACATGAGATCCTCCTGCCTCAGCTTCCTGAGTCACTGGGATCACAGACATGTGCCACCCCTCCAGACTAAAACGTTATATACCCAGATTATCCTCCAAAATATCTGTAGGGTCTCCTTAGTGGGAATAGGGAGAGTTGCTTTTTATCTGAGCCTCTGTTTTAGGGGGAGACTGGAGTGTGGAGACTGAGTGATACTCTACAGGGACTGCAGGGAGACTTGAAAAGACGCCCAAGCATGGAGGCTTATAGGCCAGATGGAATGCAGAAAAGTCCACCAAGCATAGGAAAAAGGGAATATCACAGAGGAGGACCAGGCCAAGGGAAGAAAGTTTCTAGAAGGAGAAAGTGATCTTCAGAGCCAAATGCTGATGTGGGTCAAGTCGAGTTAGGACTGAAGCAAACTCAGTAGATTCACAAGAAGATGGCCACTGGCACCCAAGGCATCCGCAGAGATAGGATACAGAAAGCAGGACAGTGAGAGCCAGGTAAATGGAGACAGTAAGAACGTATAACTGGAGAAAGTTTGGGGGGTGTTTAAGAGCTAGTAGAGGAGAGTCAGGGCCTAAAGACAGCCTGAGGGGATGGGGTCCAGAGTCCCGTGGAGGCTCAGACCAGAGAAGGAAAGGTTGGCTACTGGAATCGGAGGAGGAGGAAACAGGGAGAAGGTGCAAGTGCAGGGCTTCCGCCCCAGCCCTCTCACTTAGCTCTCCCTCTGCACCTGTCCAGGACCTCACAGACACCTCCAGACCTTCTCCCAGCCCCCAGCCCCTCCTGCATCCCCTTCCTTCTGCATCCAGCCTGGGCCTGAGCGCCACAGCATCCCCGACATCACCCTCATCTCACATGGGCCCTGCCAACTCTTACAGGCCCCTCTCCTGTACCACAGGATCTTGGAGAGCAGGAATGGCACCTGCCACATGCCAGGTAAGGACTGGAATGAACTGCTGTCCCAGCAATATCCCCACTGGCCTTCTTCTCCTCCTGTTCAGCAGAACTTCAGGCCCTCACCAGCCCTCCTGAGTGTTTCCATCGCTTCTCCCTGCACTCGACTCCACCAGAGCAATCCACAAAGCAGAGTGAGGCCACCGCGTATTCATGCCCTCCAGCCTTGCCCAGCTTGGTGACACCAACCTTGGTCTCTTGGCCATTGTCCATGGTGGCAGTATTCTCAATTTCTCCACTCTCAAGCTTTCTAGCTCATTCCATCTTCCTTACATCCTATTTTACAGGGAAAGTAGGCCTGTCCAAGAAGCGCACTTTCCCCGCAGCTGCCACCAAGTCTACAGACCACCCCTTACCCTTCCGCCCTCCTCTTCCACAGCACCGTGCACATGGTGGGCTACACCTGTTATTTCTCTAATCTCCCCGCAAGTGCCAAGGAGCCCCTTCCTCCCCCTCCTTGATTTCTCCTAAATCTATGACCTCTACCTCTCCTAGCTCTCTGAGCAAGTTTAGATCTTTCCCATCAAAAAACAAAAGCCACGCCTTCCCTTAACCCTGTGTCCCCTGCGGCTACCTCATTATCTCTCTCCTGGCTTTCACCACCATTTCTCTATCCTCACTTCCTACTCCTTCGCCCACCAGCTATGATCCATCCCTGCCCCACCATGACACTCAATAGCCCTTTTTGGGCCAACTTCACCTACGATTCCTTTGTCACTAAGCGTGACACTTTCCATTCTTTGTCTTGCATGAGGAGGCAATTAAAGGCACACTGCCCTCCTTGAAGCTCTTCTGGGTACCATGGCCCCTTCGTTCTATCCACCCAGAACTTCTCTCCCGCTGCACTGGGGTCCTAAAGATGACAGTCACCAGTGCATCCAGGCCCCTTGTCCTTAGGGTACCTCACGTGAGGCCAGAGTTCTTCTCCAGATTATTTCAATTGCTTCTAAGTGAAGCATGTAGAGGCAAAACCTGGGAAGAAGTGAGCTCAGAGCTACTGCTAACTTTGTGCAAAAGTCTGTGCAAAATCCCACCAGGACCAGGAAAGAGGGTCAGAAAGCAAGAGAGAGCTCCAAGGCACATTCCAGACCCAACTCCAGGAGCTGTTGGGAGCCTAAGGCATCCATTCCCACTCTTCCTGTGTTTCTATAAACCAATAAATTCCCTTTCATGCCCAAACTAATTCGAGTTGCGTTTTTTTATTTGCAATTAACAGTCCTGGCTAATATCCCCAGGCTTCTGCAACCCCACTCCTCGCCTTTTCTTCCAACCTCTCCCTCTCCATCCCTCAGCCTACCTCTGAGCTCAGAAAATCCTGGGGCTCCATTCCCGGTCTCCTGCTCCCCTCCTTCTCCACACCTTCCTTGGGTGATCCCTTCCTCTCCTTGGCTTCCATCAGAACAATGTTGAATCCCAAATCCATATTTCCATCTCTAGTCTCTATCATTTTTAATTGTGATGTAATATTCATAACATCAAAATCATCATAGTACCATTTTTAATGTACAATGCAATGCCATTAATTACATTCACAATGATGTACAACCATCACCACTATTTAATTCTAGAATCTTTTTATCACCCCTCATGAAAACTCTGTACCCATTAAGCACTAAGTCCTCGCCGGAGTCCCTGGTCACCTCTAGCCTATTCCCTGAATCTGTGTGTTGCCTACGTTTGATATTTCACGAAAGTGGAGCCATACAATATGGGTTAGCATATGATCCCTTTCCTCTTGGCATAATGCTTTCGATCCATCCGGATTGTAGCATGAATCAGACCTCCATTCCTTTTTATGGTATAAATTGTATGCTTCTACCATGTTTTGTTTACTCCTTCATCCACTGATGAACAATTGGGTTGTCCCCACTTCTTGGCTATTGTGAATGGTGCTGCGAGGGATATTTGTGTCCAAGTATTTGAGTCCCTCCGTTCACCCTTTTTGGGGTATGCGTCAGTGTGGACTTGATGAGTCATATGGTAACTCTAACTTTTTGGGGCACTGCCAAACACTTTTCCACAAAGACACCACCATTTAGCATTCACACCAGCAACACGAGGGTGCGGAAGACACTATGGCTCTGTGAAGACAGGCAGTCCAGAGCCGCACCCTTTCCCTGAGGCTCCAGGATGGGCCAAGCGTTGGAAATTGGGTGAGGCTCAGGGATGAGGGGGTGAAGCTGTCTATGGTGCCTGAACATCATAATAAAAAGGGGTTTTCAGGGCCATGTCAGAATGTCCCAAAGGCCTGGTCAAAAGGGCTGCACCAGAGTGTCATCTACAAATCATTTAGCCAACTCTAGGCACAATGACACCCTGTTTTCTCTGCTCCTTTACTTGTACTTCCCAGCTCAGCTAATGGCAATCCAGCTTCTCCACTGCTTAGGTCAGGAACTTCTTAATGCGTAGAGACAGTGAATTCAGGAACCACGTCCCTGCGGCCCAGACCCCATCAAAACTCTCGTCCCTGATGCTCAGTGCCCCTCACCTCCTGAGCCCAGCATCCAGGTTCTCAAAGCTCCTGGAAGCTTCCACACTCCAGTAGCCGGCTACTGTCAAAGCATATTGCCCACACTTCACCCCATCCTGGCTTCCCTTGCCATCCTGATGGCCACACCCCGGCAGCCCAAGAGAAGAGTCTCACACCACCACCAATAACCCAGAGGTTGGATGAAGGACAGACTCCAGACAGTCACACGGCCCACCCAGGATTTCCACCTGGTAGAGGGAAGAAGGGAGATAAATAAGGCATGGTCATAAAAGGTTCCCTGGAGGAGGCCAGGTGGCCAGGGAAGAACCCCTGGAGGTAGGAGGGAGGGGTGCTAAGCTAGAAGGGAACCAATTCAACAGCTCCATGGGCTGGAGGGGGACTACAATTTTAGAGACGGAGGCCAGGGCAGGACAACCAGTCTGCTCCAGACACAAGAAAGAGTAAGTGTGTGGCATTGAGGCTGGGCAGGACCTGCTGTTCACCCATGGCAGCTAGGACACCAGATATCCAGGAGAGGAGGACTGGACGCTGTAGGGTCTTACCAGGCCTTCCCGACGCCTTCAGCTGTCAGTCTGAGTGAGCGGGAAACCAGCAGGGCATTTTCAACAAAAAGGTGCACAGTCCTTCTGGACAATAAATAAATGGGGACAAGGGCTAAAGTGGGGACAGCAGTTATGAAGCTATTGGATTAATCCAGGAATGATTGGCTCACAGTTTAATGTTACCAGGACAACATTAGTGGATTCATCCATGGAAGATATGGCTTATGGTTAATATTACCAGGACAACACAAAGTTACTAAAGGACCCTGCAAGTCCACTCTGAGGGACATACCCAAAAGGATTAACAGAGTGGTCAGATTCTGAAAACATTTTGACAGTAGCACCGAAATGATTCTGCCTTTTTGATGTGAACTCTAAGAAATGAGAGTTAACAATGACTTTATTTATAGTTTGGGGCCCAAATAAGTAGGTGAGTAAAAATGTCACTTCCTGGAAGACTGAGAAGAGAACGCTGGAGGAGAAGAAGAGGAGTACGTCACCAGATAAATGTCAAGCAGACAACATATAGATTTTTAACGCAAGTGTGTCCCATGTACAAGATGAAATTCAAATTTCACTGGGTGTCTTCATCTTTGCCTTTTTGGTTTTAGATTTGGTTTTGCTTTGCTTCTAAGTCCAAGAACTTTCACAAATGCAGAGCTTAATTTGAGACATCATAAGGTGGGGTTCTCCTGAGCAGCTACAAGGAAAAGTCACTTAGCAACTGGATACATGAGAATGGAGTTCAGGGAAGCAGCTTGGGCTGGTGACAAGTATCTAGGAGTTGCCAACCTAGTTTTGATATTTCAAACCCTGATACTGGTTGGCATTATCAAGACAGTGAGTGAGGACAGAGAAGAGGACCGAGCCTAGGGACGCCCCAGTACTTAGAGTTTGGATTAGGAACCAGGGAAGGAGACTGAGAAGAAAGGAAATCCAGAGAGGAACACGTACAGTCAGGAGAATATGATGTCCTGAAAGCCAAATCAGCCAGCCAAGGGAGAGAGAAATCAGTTTCATTCAGTGCTGCTAAGATTCTGGGAAAAGATGAGGATTGAAACTCCACCACAGGATTTAGCCAAAGGGATCTTGACAATAACCTGAGGCTTAGTCAAAAAAAAAAAACAAAAAACACTTCCCAGAGGAGGGCAGGTCACCAGGGAGTAACTTCTAAAGGGTGTAATGTGGTGGTTTGGTTTGGTACTAGGGCTTGAACCCAGGGGTGCTTTACCACTGAGCTACACCCCCAGCCCT
>PVKS010006195.1:28644-80097 GCA_004027875.1 Aplodontia rufa
GACCAGGGCCTGGGCCGGAAGAGGTGCAGTGGCTTAGGGCCTGCCACTCCCAGAGGGCAGGTGCAGGGCCTGAGGGGCACGGGGGTGGCAGAGGCAGCTCCCAAACCCTGTTGCAACACAATCTTGCCCTGAGGCAGGGGGATGGCCTAGATGGCCTCCCACACATTCCCCTACTCAAGGAGCAGAAATTTAGGGTGAGGCTTCAAGGACTTCAAGTCCTCAGAGCCTCTCTGTGGGAATGGGGACTCTCCCCACTCATTCCCAAAAAAGGTAGAGGCCAGTTGTTGAGGGGACCATGCCTGACCTCTGGCAGGGATGGAATGACAGGACCCATGTGATGAAGTCACCAGGTCACAAAAGCAAAGTAATCCAAGTGCATGCACACACACACACACACACACACACTCACACACACCCTGCACCACCACCTCACACACAGTCACACATGCACAAATAACCTCCCAAACCACACAAGCTGTGTCCACCACCACACACCCCCAACCACACACATCCAAACACGCCTACACATGCTGCCCACGCTACCACCAGGAGCACACAGCCACCCAGGCTCACCCACGCAGGCCTGTGTGCACCCAGCATTTGCTTTACAGATAGTCACCGTGTCCGCTACAGCCCAAGGCTGGGAGAAGCTGCAGAGCCATGACCCTTGAGGCCTCTGCTCCTGGAGATAATCTCAGACAATTTTGTGAAGAGAGATTGCTGAGGACGTGGAGGTGAGGAACCTTTGGATAGGGTAACCAGGGAACACTCTGTACGAAGGTGAACCCTGAATAAGGAGGAGGGACCTGTCAGGTGGAGTCAGGAAAACACAGTCCAGGCAAAGGAGCAGCAAATGCGAAGGCCAAGGGCAGGAGCGAACACAGCTTGCTAGAGGAGAGCAGAGATCAAAGGGATGGTGTGTGACCAAAGGTGAGGGAGGACGAGGTCATTTGTAACCTTATAGGCCAACTTCAGGAGAGTGGGTATTAATCTAAGGGTAATGAGAAGTCACTAGAAGGTTTTAAGAGGGGAGTGGCATGATGCAATTATCATTAAAACACAGCTAGAAGAAACCATGGGAGAAATTTTTATTTAAATTCTCAGAGTGGCAAAGGCATTTCTAATTAAGACCAAACCCAGAGGCCATACAAAAATAAGATAAATGTATTTGACTACATAAAAAAAAAAAAGTTTAATTCTGCTTGGCAAATTCTCCATATGCAAACTTAAAATTCAAGTCAAACAGAGGGGGGAAATTCTATTAATATCACAGAGGACTTGTTTTCTTAATATATAAAGAGCTCTTAAGAAATCAATTGTATCTTGTGGAGCTTGAGAGATGGCTCAGCAGTTACGGCACTTGTCTGATATGTGCAAGGATGTGGGTTCAAACCCCAGTACCACATGTACAATGAAGTTTTGGAGCAACAAAAACCACATAAAAAACTAAATAAAATTGATTCTCTCAAAAAAAAAAAAAAAGAGAAAAGAAAAAAGAAATCAATTGTAGGGGCTGAGTGGTGGCTCAGTGGTTATTGCGCTTGCCTGGCAGGTGCAAGTACGTGAGTTCAAACCCCAGCACTCACGTACACAACGAAGTCTCTGAGCAACAAAGGCCACAAGCAAAACTAAATAAAAATTGTTTCTCTCTCTCTCTCTCTCTCTCTCTCTCACTGTCCCTCTCTCTTTAAAAAAAATTTAAAAAAAAAAGAAGAAAGAAATCAATTGTAAAAAGGCAACCATCGGCCAGGTACAATGGCAAATGCCTGTAATCCCAGTGGCTTGGGAGGCTGAAGCAGGAGGATCACAAGTTCAAAGCCAGCCTTAGGAACTTAGCAAGGCCCTAAGCAACTTAGTGAGACCCTGTCTCAAAATAAAAAATAAAATGGGCTGGCGATGTGACTCAGTGGTTAAGCATCCCTGGGTTCAATCCTGGATACTGGGGGCAGGGGGAAGACAACCATTTAGTAGAAAAATGGGAAATAATCAACATATGAAAAGATGCCCAATCTCACTCCATGATAGGAGAAGTGTAAAATAAAAGTCTAATAAGGTACCACTGGCAAAGATCATAGAACCCAGTAACACTACAGTGGCAAGGATATGGGGAAACAAGAATTCTCACGTCCCGTGGCACTGCAAACTGACACATGCAAGGAGGGACACTGGCAATATCTATCAAAGTTTCAAATGAGCATGCACCTTGAACCCAAAGTTCCATTTCTAGGTATATATCCTATAAACAATTTTTAAATGAATTAAAGAATGTTTGTCCAAAGATATCCATTGCAATGATGTTTGAAATAGAAAGATGAAAAACAGCTTTAATTTTCATCAAAGTGGAACTGATTAAATATAGAAGATAAATTATTTGGTTCTTTAAAACATAAAAATATAGTCCACTCTTTATCTACTAACAGAAGAAATGTCCAGTGGTTTTTAAATGACGAATATAAAACGCACAACGACATACCTGGCATACTTCCATAGATTAAATGAAGACTATCGCCATAGCTGAATATGCACAGATGACTCAGGAAGGAAAACCACCAGGTGGGCAGCCTCGCCACACAGACACGTTCAGGACTTGCCCTAGAGATGTGAAATCTTCCATGAACACATGGTAGTTAAAGGCCCAGGACTGGTGGAGGTCACTTGCAAGATAGGAGAAGGGACCTCACATGCACACATAGAGACCAGGACATGAAGGTTCCCAGTCTCAAGGAAATCAGGAACGGTGTCAAGGAAGCCAAAGGAAGAAAATGCTCTGGGTAGGAAGGAGCGGCCAGCCTTTTCAGGTGCTTCTGAAGGTCAAAGAAGATGGAGTCAGAGACGTGATCGTCAGATTAACATCATGGAGACCTGTGGTGGCTTTGACATTGTTGCAATGGGTGGACAGAGAGTAGGAGGGCAGGAAGCCAGGAGCAAGCCTTGCCTTGAAATGGAGCACAGCAATCGGTATGAGACAGCACATGGCAGTCATGGCCACCCCACCATTACATCCACGCATCCTCTGATTGGCATCTGCGCAGACCACCCAGACCACCCCTTCACTGTCCAGTCTCAGTATAGATTTATTTTCAGGGGCCATGGCCACAGTGAGTAAAAGGTAGCCTCTCCGGGCTGGAGAGATGACTCAGCAGTAGAGCTCTTGCCTGGCATGCACAAGGACCCAGGTCCCATCCCCAGCACCACAGACACAACTAAGTGGAAGAAAAAATAAAAATCAGATGAAACAATAAAAATTGACTGTCTCTCACTCTCCTCTCTCTTGAAGAAGAAGAAGGGGGGAGAAGGAGAAGGAAGGAAGGAAGGAAGGAAGGAAGGAAGGAAGGAAGGAAGGAAGGAAGGAAGGAAGGAAGGAAAAAAGAAAAGAAAAAAGGTGGCTTCCACCATTATCTGCCCAAAAGCTTTGTCCCAAACTCAACCCACTGAGACCTCCCATGCTGGCTCTATTACTTATCTGTGTGACTCTGAGTAAGTCACCCAACCTCTCTGTGCATTGGTTTTCACATTCATAGAAGCAGGAAGAATTGTGCCTGCCTCATCTGTATGCTTTGAAAATGAAATAAAACCTGCGGGACAGAGTCTGGCACAGCGCTACCTCTGGGCTGCCCATTCAGAGGTGGTCCTCTAACAGAAAGGGTAGGAGCAGAGGGACCATAACTTATCCATAATTTAGGGGGCTTTTTTCCCCAGTGCTAGTGATGGAACCCAGGGCTTCGCACATGCCAAGCAAGCGTGCTACTGGTTGATCCACTTCCCCAGCCCAGGGGGCATTTTCTAAATTATAAAGTGGCACTGTTGATTACGCTGGTACTGCAGCCATAAACCCATGCAGTCTGGGACAAATAAGATGTACAGTTCCCAGGGTACTGGTAGTCATCTCTGTGGGTGTGACTAAGGGTGACTAAGATTCAGAGATTCCCAGAGTCTGGAAACCAGGGGGGTTCCCAAGGAGGTCGGCACACCAGGGGCCCTTGTTAGGTTCCTAGTCACAGCAAACTAGTATATAAGACAAACCTCCTTGTTCCCCGGGCCCAGCCAGGCGTAACCCAGCTGCAGCGCCCCCACCCTTCCCGGAGGGTACCGGGGGTGCGGGGCACAGGTCTGCCCCTGCTCCACTGACTCTGCCCCTTGAAGTAACTCCAGGCAAAGACCTCCCCAGTCCCACCTTAGCCCCGCACATCTCCCTTCCCGCGGTGGGCACAGTCTGGCCCCCTCCCCGACTCTCTAAAGTAGCTGCCTCCGTCGAGGCTGTCACTAAGGACGCGTTCTTCCGGGGGGTGCGTGGGGAGGCGGGGTCAGGCTTCCAGGAGAGTCCACGCAGAGTCGAGGCCTTGCACCGGGCGGGACCGGGATGGGCAAGGCGCTGGCGCAGAACCCGCGGTACGCGCGGGGGTGACTCAACATTGCAGTCGGTCCCTCCGACGCGGCGCTTAACAGTTTGCCCCGGGCCTCACGCCTCCAACCTCATCGGCGCCTTTGCCGCAGCTGCCCATGGCCACCGATGCCCCATTCCACGGGTGAGGAACCGAAGCTGGGTGGAGCTGCGAGGCCCTTCGGAACGTGCCCGGGGCGTGTGCGGCGCGGGGATTCGAACCCGGCTCTGCCGCGCGCCGCTGGGGCTCCGCCCCCGACCCTGGACCCTCCCTCCCCGCCCACCCCAAGCTGCTCGCCGCGCGCCTCCGGGACCTCACAGCTGCGCTCGGCCTCCTCTGCTGCCGTCCTCGGGGACGCGGGGCCAGGCCCCACGGTGGCCGCACCGCTGACGGTAAGAGCCGGACCCCGGCGGTCCCCGGGGGTGCGAGTGCTTCCCTGCGCCCCCCTGCAGCGGGGCTGGGGATGGGGCGCGCAGGGGCAGCCTAGAGACTCCCAGCACCCAGACCTACCTATTCCGCCCTCTGGCCCCTCGGTTCCTGGCGGGGTGGCGGTTCCAGATGCTGGAAGGTTCCCTGACCAACACCTCCCACCCTGCCTCCTGGGACCTCAAGCTCCCAAGCTGCCAGGAATGGAGGGAAACGGCGTGGGAAGGGGGCTTCCATCTTTGGAGGGCGTCGTAGGGGAGAGGGGCAAAAGCTGCCCGCGATCCCGTCCCTGGGCAGGGATAAAACAGTTGGGCGGGGAGATGGTGGGAGATGGCAGGGGGTCCAGAACTGGATCCTCCGGTCCCCAGCGCCTGGGAGGGAAATTCTTTCCCCCTGAGCAGTCGCCTCTCTGGGGTGTGTCTGGCAGGCGGGACTGGGCAATGAGCACCTGGAAGGTGGGGGCCCGGGAGCGGCCTGCGCCCCGGGAGGGCAGCTGGGGAGGGTGTCCGGTGGAAGTAGCTGTGGGGGCTCCTCTCCTTCAGGGACTGGCAGATGGTCTCCCACCCCCAGCTCAGCCTCCTGGACTCTCCCCAGGTGAATGGCAAACAGGGAAGGGAAGGGTGTCTTAGGATTCTTACAACAATCCAAGGAAATAGGGTATCCTTTCCCTTTAGATGATAGGAAACAGGGTCAACTGTATTAGGGAATTCTTGGAGGTCACCCAGCTAGTAAGTGCCAGAGCTGAGTTCTGAATCCGGGTGTGACTCCATATCATGTTCCACAGCCCTCCCAGAAGGCGTGGGCTTGGAGGGATCCGAATGGGGCAGAGAGAAGGGTCTCCAGGTTTGAGGCATTCCCAGTGCCATCTGTGGGAGATGTTGCTTCGGGGGCAGGTGCTCAGGAGGGCTGCAAGGCTGGAAGGAGTGGTACTCCTCCTCTCCTATCCAGGCCGCCCCAGTTCCTGCTCAACCTTCTCAGCCTTCTCAGAGAACTCTACATTCACTTGTTTGCCCATGCAGCATTTAGTGAGTACCTACTGTGTACCAGGCACTAGGCACTAACATGAAGCAGTGAGCTGATATTCTAATTGAGGAGACTGGACAATAGATGTAATGACAAAAGTGACAAATACTTTAATTTCAAATGGAGCAGAGTGACTGCAGGCAGGTCAGACCCAAGGTCCTCTGAAGGGGCCCTAAGGGGAAGATGTTTGAACAGAGGTAATGAGAAGGGTCGGTGTAAGGTTCTGGAGGAAGAACATTCCAGGCAAAAGGAATCTATGTAAAGCCCAGAGGCTCCCAGCGCAGCCCGAGCAGAGAGAAGCAGGTTGAGTGTGGAAGAGAACCGTGAACATGTAGGATGGGGGTTCAGTTCTAAGCGGTGAGAAGCTAGTGGTGGGTTTTAAGTGGGTAACATGAGCATGACTCAGTGGAATTGGGGGTGCAGGAGTAGTGGCTGAAAGGCCATTGAGGGGGCTGTGGCAGTAAAATGGGCAAGAGTAATGGTGGCTTGGACCAAGGCCCCACAGGCATTACACATGCGTGCTCAGAGGCACAAGCCCAGCTCCAGAAGCACTGACATGTGCATGCAGGCCCATACAAGCACCAAAAGAGGTGCCTGCCCTCACCCCCGTGTCGGCACACCACCAATACAGGGCACACTCGGCAGACCCACCCATCCACACCCTCTGAGTCACTCCAGGGCTGGGAGGAAGATGTGTGATTCAAGGGCCTGACCAAAGCACAGTTCCCCACCACTAAGCCCTGGCAGCCAGCATGACTGTGGGGGACTGGACTCCCCCAGGCCTAGCACAGGAAGAATGGGTTATCTCTACATAGTCCCTGGATCTGGTGATCTCCCAGGAGCAAAACCATAGCTCCCAGTCCACCCTGCACCCAAAATGGTCTCCCATCTTCACTACCCGCTGGCTGGGAGACCCTTTCTGTAGAATGGGTTGATATTGAGGCATGGAAAAGGTAACAACCTGGTCTGGGGCAGGCGTGCCGCAGAGAAGGGAAGTGGAAGAGAGGTGGAGATCGCAGGCCCTCGCAGCACAGCCTGGCCTGGAATCCAGCTCTAAGTGAGAGTCTTGACCTTTCTGGACTTCACAGTAATCAATAGCTGGCATTTAATGAACATTTACCATGCGCTGTGTGTTTTACAATTTTTACATCATTGGATCCTCAGTTTTTTCATCTGTAAATGGGGAGCAGGACAGTATCTGCCCCGTGGGGTCATTACAGGGTTAAACAAGCTCCTGCACATCGAGGAGTTAGCTTCACGGTGGCTTGTTATAAATGTGTGGTAAATGCCCATCGTCAGCAGCAGACACACGCTCCCTCCTGATGTGACTTTTGAGCAGTTACTTAACCTCACTGTGCCTCAGTTTCCTATTTGGCTTGGGAGGAATAATAGTCCCCATCTTAAAGGAACACTGTGATGACTGAGCACCTCTAACCACATAAAGAACTCAGAACGATGCCTGGCACATAGTAAATGTTCAATAAATGCTACTGATTCATTAACATGATGGTTTTTCCTGTGATTCCCTCAGGTGGGCACGGCCCCCTGTGTCCCCACCGGACACCATGGACTGGAAGACGCTCCAGGCCCTTCTGAGTGGTGTCAACAAGTACTCCACAGCTTTCGGGCGCATCTGGCTGTCAGTGGTGTTCGTCTTCCGGGTGCTGGTATATGTGGTGGCAGCAGAGCGTGTGTGGGGTGACGAGCAGAAGGATTTTGACTGCAACACCAAGCAGCCGGGCTGTACCAACGTGTGCTATGACAACTTCTTTCCCATCTCCAATATCCGCCTCTGGGCCCTGCAGCTCATCTTCGTCACTTGCCCCTCGCTGCTGGTCATCCTGCATGTAGCCTACCGTGAGGAGCGTGAGCGGCGGCACCGCCAGAAGCACGGGGACCAGTGTGCCAAGCTGTACAGCAACACGGGCAAGAAGCACGGGGGCCTGTGGTGGACCTACCTGCTCAGCCTCATCTTCAAGCTCATCATTGAATTCCTCTTCCTCTATGTGCTGCACACACTCTGGCATGGCTTCGGCATGCCACGCCTGGTGCAGTGTGCCAATGTGGCACCCTGCCCCAACATCGTGGACTGCTACATCGCACGGCCCACCGAGAAGAAGGTCTTTACCTACTTCATGGTGGGCGCCTCGGCCGTCTGCATCGTACTCACCATCTGCGAGATCTGCTACCTCATCTTCCACAGACTTCTGCGAGGCCTGCACAAGAACAAGTCTGCAGCGGGCCACAGCCTCCCATCCTCCACCAGCCGGGCCTCCACCTGCCGCTGCCACCACAAGCTGGTGGTGGCTGGAGAGCCAGGTCCCGACCCAGACGATGCCAAGCTGCAGGCTTCAGCACCCAACCTGACCCCCATCTGACCACGGGCTGGGGTCAAAAAGCAAGAAGTGTTGCATGGTGAAGAGGTCCTATAGGTACTGGTGTCTCCACTTTGAATTCACCAAGCTATCCAATTTCATTTAGGGAAGTTATGTTTGGATGGTGGGTATTGCACTTTCTACCTGGGGACAGGTAACACTGCAGACTCTATGGAGGACGCAGACATTTAAACAAGCAAGTTAACTATATGCAAGCCAGGGTCTGCTTAGCTGGTAGCAGGGCTCCTTCCTGTCCCCTAAGGAGATGATCATGCCAGGCTTCCCTCAGGAAAGAGTGCAAGAGAGGTGAGGCCTGTTCCTAGCAGAGACAGCACCAACAGAGGCCTAGGTGCTGCTGGAGAAGAGATGCTTGCCCCGGGATGGACACCAGACTCCCTCCGGAGAAGCCTTCAGGCTCCAGTTGTGGAAAGGTCTTCTCCAGCAGCTGGAGGTCTGGAAGCCCAAGAACGGGTATGCAAAGAAGCAGCAGCTCTAGACACCCAGGAACAGCAGCAGGCCCCCACTCCCAAGCCTTGTTCCCCCAGCCTCAGGCAGCGATACTCTTGTCTTCCTCCCTACCCATGTGCACAGCTTGGTGCCACCCAGGAACTCCGGTGGATATACTGGTAGGCCACCCACAGGCAGTCTCTTTGAAATCAATAAAGCTGTGTTTTATAACAGGTTGGCTCTGTGCTCAGTACTCCTACTCACAGCTTCCAGAGAGCAAGGGGAGAGCCGGGTGGCAAGGGGATGAAGCTAGGGTGGGGATGACTGAGGCTGGAGCTGGGGTTAGGCAGGGCTAGGTTTGACAGGCCCAAAAGGAAACCAGATTCACACGCTGGTGTTCTTGCGGACACAAGAGGGCTCCTCCTCCCTCTGCAACTGCACCGCCAACCTTCATAATTAGGCTCTGCCCTGAGTACACAGTCACTGTTGCCCTCCTTAGGCAAACCACTCTCCCTCCTCCCTTGACACCCAATCACTGCTGTCACAACCTGCATTCCCACCCTGAGTACACACAATCCGTGCTGCTCACACTCACACCCTTACTCCTATATACATTCACAGCAGGCCACATAGCCTGCGCTAAAGACTGCTGCCAAGCCTTGCCCAGCAGCTCTTTCAGCTCATTCCATTGTCCCCAAGCATTTTCTCCACACCAGTCCTTGGAAGGATACCGGTCCTGCATAGGGAAGTAGGACCTGAACCTCAGGTGCTCAGAGTCTGGGGAAGACAGAAACCAACTCACCTGCACTTGGCCATACCTGGGATGGCTCACAGTCCCACTTCCAGCGCTGTCTTGACCTGAAATTCAGGGGACTCCAACATCCCAGGCCAGATCGGAATGAGAAGCAAAAGGGAGCACAAGAATAAACTAACCCAGAGGAATATTTAGTGACCATCAAGGCCAAGCCCAGGAGCCATAAAGTCAGAAGCCAGCGAGCTAAGAGCCGATGCAAGCAGAGGCCAGGGCACTGTGTAGACAGGCTGTGGTTCACCTTTGCTCTCCCATGTGGCTGGCGGCAGGCAGATGAGCCAGCTGAGCTTAGAGGGCCCAGGGCTGGGCTGCACCATCCCCCACACACCCAGGACTGCAACTGCTTCATGACTTCACAAGCACAGATTCTCCACCCTAACCTCAGACGCACTCTCAGGACCTCAGTCTTGGCATCCATACAAAAGGGACTGGGTGCCAAGAGAAAACAAATGGCTCGTTCCAAACGAGTAGATTTAAAGAGTTTACAAAGCAGTGGATGGTGGTGCTCACTGCCATCCCAGAGGCTCAGCAGGAGGACCACATGTTCAAAGCCAGCCTCAACCAGTTAGCAAGACCCTAAGCAGCCCAGTGAGACCCTGTATCAAAATGAAAAAAAAGTCTGGGGATGTGGCTCCGTGGTTAAGCACCTCTGGTTCAATCCACAATCCACAGTCCAAATAAATAAGTAAATAACAAGACCTGATTAAGGAAACCCCCAAGGATACTGCAGTACCCTGGGGCTAGTCTCAGAGCAACATCGGCCAGGAGCTAAGGGATGCATCCCACCACAGAAACCATCTCTCTCCCACCTCCTGCTCACCTGCCGGTGGCTCCCATTGACCCAACCCAACCAGAAGTCAGAGGGGAAGGGAGCCTGAGGAGCAGCTTATGCAGGTCGGGGTCCAGGGCATGGAGCAGGGCAGCGGAGCTCTCAGGGGCAGGGCAGCTATGCTCAATACAGCACTCTGGGCAGTTCGTGTGGTAGAATTGTTATAGAGATCAAAGAAGACACTAGGTAAAATATAAGCATGGCTCTGCGTATCCTATAAATACCCATGTATGCCTTGCTCAAGAACATCTCTGCCTGATACTCAGGCTACATGGTAGGTCAGGACTGGATGGTTATAAAGGTCTCAGGGAGGAGCGGTCTTCGCCTACATGCTACTGTGCATTCCAGCATCTTCCTGGGTGGTTCCAGCTGCCTGGCCAAGGGTGGCCTGGAAGCCAGAGCAATCAGAAAACATCATCAGCTCTCCAAGCAGGGCCGAGGGCTTGGCATGGACTGAACTTGCAGTCCTGGCCACATTCCTTCAGGATGCAGGCCAAGACCACAAAGGAAGGAACATTCCAGCCCTGCGCATCCCATCTGTGGCCTGAGAGCTATTCTGAGCAAAATAGCTCACTGATTTCATCCGGCAAGTGTTGCACTACCGTTCACCACAGAATCCCCAGGATGGATGACTGTCACCACAAGGTGGCTCTCCTGTCCCTTTGGTGTTTTGAGAATACACCTCTACCTCCTTGTCCCCCACTGCACTGGGATTCACTGCAAGTCTTCTGGAATTGTGTCTAGGACAGATGGAGGTCACACGTGCAGTCTTCAAGTCCACATTTACTGCACACGGCTGCCCTGTGCCTAAGGTAAATAGATCGCATTATCTGCATTCGCCCTGGTCCAAACCCCATTATGGCCTGGACTCATGCCCCTGACACAAAGCCTACCCCCTAGTGGGATGTATTAGGCAGTGGGGCCTTTGGGAGATGAAGCCCTCTGGAGTGAGTTTAGTGCCCTTACAAGGAGAAAGACATCTTCTATCTGCCCTGACAGGCTACAATGAAGTTGCCATCTGCAAACCATGAAGAGGGCCCTCACCAAGAACCCAACCATGCTGGCACCTGATCTCAGATTTCCAGCCTCCCGAAATGGGGGAAATAAACGGTCTTGTTTAACTTCCCAGGCTCTGGTACTCTGTTACCTGAGCCCCACCTGACTAAGGCATCCCTGACTCTCACTTGGATTGCTGCTTCCATCTCTCTGCTGCCTGCCCCAGCTCTGGGAGGCAGACTCTGAGGAGGGGTTGAGGATTCAGAGGGAGTGTTGGGGAGTCACGCCTGCAGATGGAAAAAGGAGGAGGCAGGATAGCGCCATTAGATCCATCACAGGAGTGAAGTCAACACTGGCCATGAGGGTCCAGCACTGGGCAGAAACGGCTGGGCCCTCAGCCACCCCATGACTCCATCATTGCCCTAGGCATCTGTTTTGTTTTTCTTTCTTTTTTTAAAGAGATAGTGACAGTGAGAGAGAGAATCAGTTTTATTTAGTTTTTCATGTGGCCCTCATTGCTCAGACACTTGGTTGCATGCGTGGTGCTGGGGTTTGAACCTGCATACTCATGCATGCCAGGCAAGCGCTGTAACCACGAGCCCCAGCTCCATCCCCCTCCACAGGCATCTTATGCAGGCCTACAAGATCTGCCCCACCTGACTCCCACTTCCCCACTGCCCTTGCTTTTCCTACCTCACCTCTCCTTGATCACCTGCTCCAGCCACACTGACCTGGCTGCTCCTGAAGCAGGAACGCCTTCTGCCTCAGGACCTTTGGATATTTCGTTCCCAAAAAAAAAACACAGGACTTCCTTTCCTCCTTCAGGACTCACCTTCAATGTCAGTTGCAAATTTCTCCTCTTTTCTATCTGAAGCTGAAACTGGCCAGCCTTGCACTCACGAGCCTCTCTATTTGGCCCATAGCATGTATTACCAACACCTCCCAATTTTATTTGTCTGTCTTCTGCCAGCCAGAGTACGAACTCCTTGAGCATAGGGATGCTTTGGTTTGCTTTCCCTGGTGTATCTCCAATGTTTAGGACAATGCCACATTACCTGGCAGGTTCTCAGTAATATTTGTGGAATTAATAAATTCAGTCAGGCACTGTGGTGCATACCTGTAATCTCAGGGGCTCAGGAGGCTGAGGCAGGAAGATCTCGAGTTCAAAGGCAGCTTCAGCAAATTAGCAAGACCTTGAGCAATTTAGTGAGACTCTGTTTCAAAATAAAAAAGGCTAGAGGTGTAACTCAGTGGTTAAGCACCCCTGGGTCCAGTCCCGGTACCAAAAATAAATAAATAAAAAGAAGGTGAAAGGCAGACTCAGAACTCCCAGTGTGCGTGTGCCTGGGAGGGGCAAGAGAGCCATTTAAGTCTTACAGCATTCCTTCCTTTAAAGACACAGAAAGAGAAGTTGATAAGCTCCTCTTGATTGATTCTTGATATTTGGATTGTCCCATGTGCGTGTGCAGGGCCGGGTTAACGTGTCAGGGCATGGCAAAATGGCTCCTCTTACGCTTGCTCTCTGGTTGACCTTCACTGTCCCTTCCTTCCACTGCCTATCTTCCGCTATCCAGTGTGGACCCGCACATGAGGGTGCTCCAGGCAGTGGAAACAACATGGACAAAGACAAGTACACAGAGAACCCCAAGTAGTTAGCGATGCCTGGGTGAGAGTGGAAGAGGGAACGGAACAGAACAGTAGCCGCGGCCCGCATGTGGCTCAGGCCTTACCCTGAAGACAGTGGGGAGTCATGCAGAAGTCTAAATGGACGTTTCCCCACAGAAATATCCACAGTTGTGATTACTGTCTTGGTTGGTCCCAGTTACTTAAGCCCTGACCTCCAAGGCCCCTAAGGAAGGGTCAGAGCAGGGTGAGGACAGCCTTGAAATCACCCGGAGTCCTTCACCCACTCTCCCCCTCCTGCCGGTAGATTGGGTTAGAAAGGCCTCAGGAGAGCCAGGCCCAGCCTGAGCAGAGGAACGCTGGAGCGGAGGCTGCAGGAGGCGTGGTGAGAGCCAGTCTCCAGGGGCCTCAGTTCCCATGCCCTCAGGGGTCAGAACTAAGTGGGCGCAGTTGTCTGCTTAGGAATCCCAGGAGGCTTGGCTGAGCCTGGCCCTGAGAGAAGGGCCTGGAAGGGAAAGCCAGCTCAGCCTGAACCCCTAGGGGCAGCCATTCCTGAAGTTCTGAGGTCTGAGCCTACGCACCTGTTGCCCCAGACAGAACCCCTGGGGCTGCCCCTTCAGAGGTGTTACAAAGGTTCTAACACACACCACCGTTTTTAGCCACTCATTTGAAACCTTCATGTACCATTCTGGCACAAAGCACTTTAAGTGGATCTACCACTAACTCCACAAAGAAGGTTCCATTAATAACTTAGTTCTGTAGAGGAAGAAACTGAGGCATCAGCTTGAGCAACTGTGGGATCAGGGACACCATGGGAAAAATCTCACAGTCCCAGGCCCTGGGCCTCTGCTCATGCTGCTCCTTACCCCCACTGCTCTGGAGTGCTCCTCCCCTCCACCTGGTTAGCGGCAATCTCCTCCTGAAAAAGTTCCTAACCAAGTCCCATGACTTCCCTGCTATCTTCACCCACGGGCTGATGTGCTCAATTTCTGCACCAGCCACCAGAGCTGGACCCAGAGACCAGGTCTTCTCACGTTCCTCCAGTTGTGCACTCAGTCCTGTTAATCTTATTAATGTTCATCCACACAGGAGGCCTGAATGAATGATGGCCAGCTGTCTATCCCTTTAATTTCTTTGGATGCCCTCTCCTGCTCAGAGGCGTGAGAACAGGAGCCAAGCTAAGGGTCAGGAATGCCCCTACTTCCTGGCTCGAGCGGCCCCAGGAGCTGCGTAGTGACCCCCAATTCTGTAATCTGCCAGGAACAGGGATGGTTGAGATTTCTGGAAGATCATGTGCTAAGTGAAGACCTGCAGATCCACCATGGAATCAAGGAAGTATGACACCTCCCTCGCGTGCGGGTTCCCTGTCTTGGCCTTCATTGCCAAGACCTGGCATTCCACCACCACCCATAACTGCTCCCCACGACCTCATCCCCACCCACAGCCCCCCGCCAGCCTCTCAGGGGGCCTGCCCAGATCTGCAAGTTCTTCATACAATCTTTCCACATTCAGCCTCCTGAAAAGATCCCAGCCTTGAAGGACTCCCATCTTCTGGCCAAAGAAACGGGCGAAGATCCCCTGGCGGATCCGATGGAGAAGGAGCAGAGAAGGGGAAGGGGACTTAGTCCTCCGCGGGCCCCCTACTCCCAGTGCCAGCTCAGGAGTGGGTTCAGGACGCCCAGTCCCCGCCCCGTCTCTCCAGCGCCTGCCGCCCTCCGATGGCGCTTCCTGCCCCCACCCCGCCCCCTCCGCGCTATTTAAGGCGCTGTGCGGCCGGCGCGGTCCAGCAGGGCTCCCGGGGGCGCCGCTCCGGCCATCGTCCCCACCTCCACCTGGGCGGGCCCGGCAGGCGGCAGGCGGTGAGTCCAGGGAGGGGGCGCGCGACACGGGTCCGGCCACTGCCAGGGGCTGAGGGTTGCTGCGAGGCGCCCCCCGCGACCCGAGCTACCTCGGCAGTGCGCGCCTAGTCTGCCTCTGGCCAGGCTGTGCGCTAAGCGCGGTTCCCGCGTCTTTCGTCGAGTCCTTACGGGAGGGGACACAGAGCCTCAGCAGTTGTTACTCATCCAGTCTCCAGTTGGTAAGAAGGATGGCGATTTGAATCCAGGTCTAGTTCCAGAGCCTGGCTCTAAACAGCTTTGCCCCTGGGAAGAGGCTCCTCCCTCTTCTCTCTCCCCACATTTCTTCCCCCTAAATGTTGTGGGAACTTTGTGGCTTGGCCTCTTTCTTGTAAAGACAATTCCTTTGGAGAGTCTAGAATTTGGCAGAGACAACTTTGGAGGTGTTGGGAGAGATGGGGTGGAGGAAAGAACTGGACCAAGTGGTCCTACTTAAGTGGCAGGTGTGGGTTCAGGACGCCCAGTTTGCCTGGTGGAGTTAAGGGAGGAGGCTACCTTCAGCTTCTAAAACCCTCCTCTGGTCCTTCCTCGCCCCCACTGCAAGCCCAGAGATTACAGTGAGGTCGGCTGGGTGAAATATGATTAGGAGGAGGGCAGGGACCTGAGGACTTGAGTCCCTTAAGAATCTGAAGAGGATCTCTTTCATCCCACCCACCCACCCTGCTATCTGGGAATAGACAGCCTTGGGCAAAAGGGAGGAAGGGTGTGACACAGCTCTGTGACCTGGGATAAATTGCTCAAATTCTCTATTCCCGTAGGCAAAGGAGCCTCAACTCAATCCACATCTCTTGGGTGGGTTGTGGTCATCCTGGGGCTGTGGCTGGGGACAAGAGGGTATAAATACATGATTACCCCTATGCCCCTGCCATTCAGATAAGTAAAAGGACGGCACACAGAACTTGGCAGCCATCAGCCAAAGCTCTGCTTTGGGCTGGGACTTCTTGCTGAGCCTGAGACTCCTTGCAGGTAGAATTGACATGGGACGAAAACACAGGTTCATTCCTAGGACAAACTGAGAAGAATGCTCAGCTGCCGTGCTGATGTACTCTCTCTCCATACAGACAGAGGCCAGGAGCCATGGGTGACTGGGGCTTCCTGGAGAAGCTGCTAGACCAGGTCCAGGAGCACTCGACCGTGGTGGGCAAGATCTGGCTGACGGTGCTCTTCATCTTCCGCATCCTCATCCTGGGCCTGGCTGGAGAGTCGGTGTGGGGCGATGAGCAGTCAGATTTCGAGTGCAACACGGCCCAGCCGGGCTGCACCAATGTCTGCTATGACCAGGCCTTCCCCATCTCCCACGTCCGTTACTGGGTGCTGCAGTTCCTCTTTGTCAGCACACCCACCCTGGTTTACCTGGGCCACGTCATTTACCTGTCCCGGAGAGAGGAACGGTTGCGGCAGAAGGAGGGGGAGCTGCGGGCCCTGCCAGTCAAGGACCCACACGTGGAGCGTGCGCTGGCGTCCATAGAACGTCAGATGGCCAAGATCTCTGTCGGGGAGGATGGACGGCTGCGGATCCGTGGGGCGCTGTTGGGGACCTACATGGCCAGTGTGCTGTGCAAGAGCGTGCTAGAGGCAGGCTTTCTCTATGGCCAGTGGCGTCTTTACGGCTGGACCATGAAGCCTTTGTTTGTGTGCCAGCGTGCACCCTGTCCCCACTTTGTGGACTGCTATGTCTCTCGCCCCACAGAGAAGACCATCTTCATCATCTTCATGCTGGTGGTTGGGCTCATCTCCCTCGTGCTCAATGTGCTGGAGCTGCTACACCTCTTGTGCCGCTGTCTCAGCCAGGGGATAAGGGCACGGAGCAGCCAGAAGGCACCCCAAATCTCGGGCACCACCTCCAACCCTTACTCTGAACAGGCCTTCTTCTACCTCCCCATGGGTGAGGGACCTTCATCACCCCCTTGCCCCACCTACAATGGGCTCTCATCCAGTGAGCAAAACTGGGCCAACTTGACCACCGAAGAGAGGCTGGCTTCTTCCAGGCCACCCTCCTTCCTGGACCCACCTCCCGAAAGTGGAAATAAATCCCCCAATCACTCCAGCAGCTGTGCTTCCAAGAAACAGTATGTGTAGGGGCTTGGGGCTTATGTCAGTCAAAAGAAGGGTCCTGAGAAGTCCAACTGCCTCGGATGCTCCCTCTGCAAAGACTGCAGAGATGGCTGGGCTGGGGTTGTGGATAATTGCTGACCAGGTGGTTCTCGAATACCTGGGGCCTTCCTGGTGACCAGAGGGCACTATGGCTTCCTCAGCTCAGGCACAGAGCCAGCACAGGCTGCTCTTGAACAAGGGTGCTGTGGGCCCTCTGGCCTTTTCGCTGATCTGGAGGGTCCCAGAGCGTTCTGGAAGAGTCACCTCTACCTAGGTTGTCCTCACAGGAAAAGACTGATGAAGACTGCCAGAGGCAGCTGGGTCGGCCTTGATCTCACAGACACACGGAACCTGGGCTGGATCTGGCCCTGTTCCCGGGGACTGGTGCCTTGTTCTCACCGCTCCTTCCTAGTTCCACCATTTGTGCTCCTAAAATAAATAGGACTTGATCACAAGCTGGGTGTGTGCCGATGCTGTCTTGATGTGCTTTGGGGAGCGGGACTGCTTCTCTGCCCCTGCTTCCTTCCCCCATCCAGTCCTGCACAAACTGTCTTCTGCCTCTCTTCAGCCCTGACTCCAGCCAGCACCTTAGACCCTCAAGCTCCTATGTTCTGCCTCTCAGCAACCCTGAGTCCTAACTGTTCTGCCTTTTGAAAAGTCCCAGGAACTGGCCTCTCAGCCCCGCTGCCTCAGCCCTTTTGCAGCCCTGGTAATCAACCAGCCCATCAGCAACTGGTGGCTAAAACAGTGTCTTTCCCTCTTCGGCCCCAGCCACGCTGCTCTCTGCAATGTGCTTCCTTACTGGACACCTTGCTTCCCAAGTGTGCCTGACAGCCAAGCCCTTCACAGTCCAGTTCAAATACTTCTATGCACCTGCACCCATCCTGCCTCATGCTGGACCCCCTAGGGATTTAGGAAGGGAGAGTTAGGTCACTTGTCTTTCCTACCTTGGTCCTTTCTAGTCAACCCTCCAGAAGCAGCAATTGAAGGGTCTGCATCATAGCCCTCCTTCATGCACCCAAAACACCCAGGGAGGCCAGACAATGGCAGCCTGGCATGCCCTCCCCCCACACTTCCAAACCCCAGTTCTTTAAACAGAGACCTGAAAAAGGTAAAACCTTAATGCAGAAGGAAAAGGAAGATGCGCTTTGGCATCAGAGAGTCCTGAATTTAAATGCGGCCTCCAACATGTGTAAGCGAATCATTTCACTTCTCTGAGTCAGCAAGTCTGGAAAGCACCTCCTCTGGGAAGCCCCCTCTGACTTCTCCAGCACTGGCCTCTACCTCTCAGGCTCAGGAGGTCACTTTCTCGGAGAGATAGTGCCAGGAGATTCGTTTGTTCCCCAGGAGTCCAGCACAGCATTAGCTCTGATTGTAAAGTGAGGGATTGAGTAAAACTGGGTAGAAACGAGGCAGTGCACACATTGGAAGAGCAGGACAACAGGAGGCTGATGTCCTCTCTGATGGGATGCCCCTGTCAGAGGCTGTGAGATAGAGGTTGCCCTATCAGAGGGCCCTGGGAGCCTGTTTTCTGGTATCACCTACCTATCCTAGCTTTGAAAGGTAGGAGAAGAAAGGTTTAAGAGAAAGGAGGGCATCCTTCCCCACCCTTGAAAAGTCCCAGCTTTGGGCTTGGTGTTGGGGGTGGGTCAGGCTGGGGTTCTGGACTTGGACCTTCTACAGGGCTGAGAGCAGGACCTAGACTGGTGGCCACAGAAACCCAAGGGCAAATGGGCTGGGAGCTTAAGGGTGAGGACAGTGTCAAAGGGTGGGATTTCATGGTTTGGGAAGGGGCCGGGCTGTAGGAAGACATCTGCAGTGAATAGTGGCCATGAGCTCCCTCCTACCTGTCTTAGCTTGCTGTTGTGACAGAGTACCACAAGTTGGTGGCTAGAATGGGAGGAATCTATTCTCTCACAATTCTGGAAGCTGGATGGCCAAGTTCAAGGTGTCTAAGGGAGAATCTGTTCCATGCCTCTCTCCTGGCTTCTGGTGCTTTCTTTCTGCTTTCCTTGGCTTCTAAAAGCATTACCCCATCTCTCCCTCCATCTTCGTATGACATTCTCCTTGTGTGTCTGTCTCTTGTTCAAATGTTGGATTTGGACCCACCCTAATGACTTCAATTTAACTCAATTACCTCTGGAAAGACTCTGTCCCCAAATAAGGTTACCATCTGAGGTACGGGGAGTGGAGGGGTTAAGACTTTAATGTGTCTTTGAGGGGACACATGAATCAGCTCCTTCCCCATCCCACCCCTACCCCCACCCCAATCTCTGGTCAGGGTGGCTGAGGAGAATGTTCACTATACATGGATCTCAGACACCTGCTTGGTGAGGTGGCCCGGATGGAACCCAGCAGATTCGTGTCTCCTTCTTCCTTTGCTTCCTTCTTTCTCCCACCAGACTATCCCTGACAGCCACCAAGACCTAAGTTGATAGCAGGTGGCCCTCAATCACAAAGAGAGCCACCACCTGGAGACAGGAGATCAGGTCCCTGCCTCCCACCCCTCATGCTCATTTAGACTATGGTTCTTTCCATTCTCTAGGTCTCGTTCTCCCCATTGGGAATGCAAAGGCATTGGGTACAGGAGTGTTGTATGGGGGAACTTGTCCCAAATCACTGATCCAAAGCTCATGAGTGATATGCAGGTTTTCATGAATCAGAACAGATTGAGGTTATTTCTACTTTTAAAAAAATCAATTCCAGGCACTTGAATTCACATGGCCTTCCTGAATAGAAAAGAAAGGCTCAGGGTTATTCGGAATGCACTGGGGATTCTGCATGGCCCAAGGTCATCTTATCTGTGACCCTTGGGAGCTTGCAGACGTCATGGGCAGCATATAAACAAAACAGAGAGCTGTTGGACTGAGTGATGTCTCAACTTCTCAATCTAATGTGCTGGCTCACTGGCTGCTGGGTTCCTGACGCCACAGTTCTACCACTGACCTCAAGAGTCCTTGTCTGGGGGTCCACATCTCCTTTCCACACCCACCTCAGCCCAATCGTGCAAGCGTTCAGGAAGAGACCTCCAACACAGGAGTGCCTGAACATCTTCCTCCACCTTTGAGCTTCTCCAAATGCCTTGGTCTGTCCCCAAGAGCCACATGATGCTCAGCTGTTCTACCCTTCCCCTAGGCCCTGCAGGCACATGCAGATAATGCTGGACCCTGTGTTCCTCCCATTCCTTCAGCCAACAAGGATTTCCAGAAGTCTCTGACCCACCTGCAGTTAATCTACCTTTCTCTTAATATGTGTCACCCTCCCCTAAGTGCCAGACACCATTCTCCAGGTGATCAGAACCCAGATTATCACCACTCTAAAACTTCTCCGTGTATCCATGCAAACTGGGATTACATTAACTTTTTTTTATTTTCTTGTATTTTTTATATATGAATTTTTTCCCCGCATTTTAAAGGTAAGGCATGATCACTGACGACAATGAGATCCCACCATTCAGGGGTAAAGGTAATCAATATTCCAACATCATTCCTTCTAATCATCTTCCATGTATATGTTTAAATAAAATCTGAGTAAAGGGGTGCCTACGACTTTATATTCTGCTTTTTTCATTTGGTACTTGTGCATGTATGAATGTGAGTAATGCATCCCTTCACTGTGTAAGACTATGATGCACCAATTAAAAAATAAAACAAAAATAATAATAGGGGCAGGAGCAGTGGCTCAGTGGTTATGGTCCTTGCCTGGCATGCACAAGGATGCAGGTTCAAACTCCAGCACCACGGAAGCAATGTGTCAGAGCAACGAAAGCCACATGAAAAACTAAATAAAAATTGATTCTCTCTCCCTCTCACTGTCCCTATTTCTTTTTAAAATAATAATAATAATAATAATAATAATAATAAAATAAAAACAAATGACAAGTGTCCTGTAAAAAAATAATCGCAAGCCTTTTCCCCATCTCATTAAATATCTTTGAAAACCCCTTAAGGGCTTATTGCAAGGCTTTGTCATTAACTACTTAACAATTATCCCTTATTAGATTTTTAGAATGTTTATAACTAGTGATCTTCTAAAATAAATCGTACTGTGATGTAAATGCCTGTACATAAATGTTTTCCAAATTCCCATTTCCATAAAAGAAAGATATTCCAAGAAGTGAAGTTACTGGGTCAAAGGCAAGAAATTTTAAATTAAAAGAAATTTAGGTACTTTTTTTCCTGATGGTGAAAGTACTTCATGGTAGATGATCCAGAAACAAGGAGAAGCACAAGCAAATTATTAACAAGTGAGGGCTCCGGCTCCCACCAAGTGGAGTGGAGGTGGAGCTATAAAAAGAGGAGAGATGACCTAACACAGATAGGCCCAGAGGTCCCTGCGACATCAGAACAGAAGCAGTCACCCATCTCATCCTGGGGGAAGATGCAAACTTTTTTTATCTAGAGAGAATAAAACAGTCTCAGGTTGGGGAAACACCATTCAGACAAGGATAAGAGCTTAATTAAAAATACAGAAGAACTTGGAGCTGGAGCCGTGGCTGCTCAGCAGTTGCAGCACTTGCCTGGCAAGCATGAGGACACGGTTTCAAACCCCAGCACCACATACGCACTTCAGAGCATCAAAAGCCACTTGAAAAACTAATTAAAATTGATTCTCTCTCTCCCTTTCTCTCTCTCTCTCTTTCTCTCTCTCTCTCTTCCTCCCTCCCTCCCTCTTTCTCACTGTCCCTCTCCCTCTTAAAAAAAATAGAGAGACTGGAATGGTGGCTCAGTGGTTATGGTGCTTGCCCCACATGCATGAGGACCCAGGTTCAAGCCCCAGCACCGCATGCACGGTGAAGCATCAGCAATGAAAGACTGAATAAAATCGATTCTTTCTTTTGCTCTCTCTCTCTCCCTCTCTTTAGGAAAAAAATACAGAAGAATTCAAGAGGAGTTTACATACTGAACGGTGAGATTCCAGCCCCCCATCTGGCCCCACCATTTGATTCCCCAGAACACCGTTTGGTAAATAAAATTAAAAAAAGAGGATCTGGGGGCTGAAATAGTGGCTCAGCAGTGGCAGCACTCGCCTGGCATGTGTGTTCCATCCCCAGCACTACATACACAACTAAGTGTCTTAAAAAAATTGATTCTCTCTCTCCCTCTCTGCCTCTCTCTCTCTCTCTTTGAGGAAAAAAAAAAAAGAAAGAAAGAAAAAGAAATCTGATCTAGCCTGGAGGTCGCAGAAGCCTGCCTGGAGGAGATGAACTTCAGCGCCTGAAAGTCGAGGAGGGGTGATCTAGGAAGAACTGGAAAGAACATTCCAGGCAGAAGGATCAGCATTTTCCAAGGCTCTGAAGAAGAAAGGAGCTTGATTCGTCACTCAGGGTTGTTTTTGGTAAGTACTACGAAGTTGCTTTTAAGGAAAAGAAATTACATGCTCAATGGCATTGTGTCCAAGTGTTCATTTCAAGGCACTCATACTAGCTGTTTTCTTTCTCTGTGCTGGAGTACAGTGCATGGTAGAAAGACACACTACTAAGCTATACCCCCACCTTCCTACACTAGCATTATTATAATTTTAATTGCTTATTAATTATTAATCAGCAAGAAAAATAGTATCACCTTTCAGTGGGTAAGCCTTGATTTCTAATGAGGGTAGACCCTTTAACACACTTTTTCAGCACTTATATTTCTTCTGTGATACAGATATACATATATATGCATATATATATATATATATATATATATATATATATGTAATTTTTTTACCCACTTTTCAATCAGGTTTTAGTGTTTTCTGATCTTCATAGGGAGAGTGTTGTGGTCTGAATGTGTCTCTTCAAAATTCACATGTTGAGGACCTAATCCCTAAGGTAATGGTATTAGGAGGCAGGGCCTTTGGGAAGTGAGTAGATCATGGGAGTGGACCCTTCATGAATGGGATTAGTGCCCTTATTTTAAAAAAAGAACTGAGATGGCTCACCCCATCTGCCTTGTGAGGATATCAAAAAGCATCATCAAAGAGGAAGCAGGCCCTCACTAGACACCAAATTTGCTAGGGTCTTAATCTTGGATTTCCCAAACTCCAGAATTCAGAAAAAAATAAATATTTGTGTTTTGTTTATAAGCCACTTAATTTGTGAAGTGTTTTGATGTAGCAGACCAAATGGGCAAAGATGGAAAGTATATCAACCCTTTATCTGACATATTATTAAAAATATCTCAGCATGTTATTTTGTTGGCAGAAGTTTTTAATTTCTATGTGGTCAAATTTATCAATATTTCCCTTTTCAAAAATATTATGCTCTGGGGCTGGAGTGGTGATTCAGTGGCTAAATGCAGAGGACTCATGTTCGTACCCCAGCACCACATATACAATGAAGTGTCAGAGCAACAAAGGCCACGTGATAAACTAAATAAAATTGATTCCCTCTTTCTCTCTTTCTCTCTCTCTCACTGTCCCTCTCTCTAAAAAAAAAAATATGCTCTAACCTTCACTCTTCATTATTTTAGCATATAAGGTAAGAGAAGTGCTAACATTACCCTGCAAATGACTGATGGATGGGTTGGAGGTGTAGCTCAGTGATGGAGCACTTGTCCAGCATGCATGAGGCCCTAGGTTTCATCTCCAGCACTGAAAAAAAATAGATAATCTATGAGGCCAACAGTGAGGAGACAGACAGGGCTACGGCCCACCTCTGGATTTTTCAGTGGAGTAGACAGCTCGTGACTAGTGACTGCACTGCGGCTGGGAGGTGGGTGCCAGAACCCTGAGCCATCCCTGAGGCCAAGCAGCACATGATCAGCATCCTGATTGGACTAGAGCTGTGTGAGCACCAGGTGTCCTGGTGTGAATGGACTCAAAGACCCACTTCTTGAAAATCTCTTGCCTATGGTCTCTGAGGCCACCAACTCTCCTCTAACAGTGTCATATGAACCCCTAAGAAATTGACACCCAGTGGCAACCCTGTCTTGGGACCCCTGCCCCTGTGTGAGCTTGGCTTTCTTTCTACGATTTTAATAAATCCTGTTACTTTGCTCTCATCTTCATGAGACCTTATTCTCTGAATTCACAAGACAAAGAAGCAACAATTCATTGGGTAATCCTTCCTACACTCATTTGTGATACCAGCATTTTATATGCTAGACTTTCACACTTAAAGTAGCCTATTTTTCACTGCCTATAATTGAGCTGTCATTTTATATGATACTACCATTACTATAGCTTTGTAGTGCACCTTAATAAATATCTGGTAGAATATATTCTCCTATTACTTTCCATTTACTTGAGAGTCCTGGAAGCCGTCTGGATACAAATATTCTCCAGACAGGTGTTCAGAAGAGTCTTCTCAGTGCAATCTGCCTGGCCCACAAGAAAAGATCTAAAGATATGGGGCCTGGGAGTTCCCCAAGGAAGTAAATAGCTGGATAGTCTCACAGTGAAGATCCTAGCCTGAAGGTCCCAGCCATTCACACAGAGCAGCTAAAGAGCTTTTTTTCCCATTAACTTAACTTTTGTTTGCCTAGTGCACTGGTTAGAACCTCCAATACAATTTTTGTTTGTTTAATAGTCTTTTCTTTTTTAGAACAATTTTAGGCTCACAGCAAAAGACTTAAAATTTGTCCTTATATTCCCTATGCTACAAACGCACAGCCTCCCTCTTATCAATATTCCCCACCACAGGGGTGCGTTCATTTATTGTGCCTGATGAACCTGCAATGGCACATCGTTATCACCCAAAGCCCAGTGACCGCATCAGAGTTCACTCTTTTTTGGAGAATGGGGGTGGGGTGGGACGGGGGTGGGAACTGAACCCAAGAGCACTTTGCTCACTGAGCCACATCCCCATCCCATTTTATTTTTTACTTTGAGACACGATCTCACTAAGTTGCTTAGGGCATTGCTAAATTGCTGAGACTGGCCTCAAACTTTCCATCCTCCTGCATTGGACTCCCAAGTTGCTGGGATTGAAGGCATGCACCACCATGCCTGGCTATAGTTCACTCTAGTCAAACTGATTTTAGTGATTCTTTTTTTTTTTTTTTTTTTTTGGTGGGGAGGTAGTTCTCCAAATAGAACCTAGGGCCTTATGCATGCCAGATAAGCATTCTACCATTGGATTACATTTCCAGCCCTAGTGACTCTTAAATATGAGCACACGACTAAGTATCCCAGGCATTTGAGAAAAGCAATTATCTGAAAGAGTCTGAAACAAACAGAACAAAGATGTCCAGAGGAAGGAGACATTTTGCTGGGAAAAATTTTAAAAATCACTGTTTTATTCAGAGAGATAAAAGAGGGTCATTGTATCCATGATATAAGGACACAAGGCTGCAAGACATGTAGAGAACAATCACAAATCAAGTTATTGAAAAGTAAAAGCATGATAGGAGGATCAAAAACTTCAGTACATAGATTGGAAAATAGTTATGCAAATCACAGAAGCTAGAGTAAGAAACATTAGAGACTTTAGAAAAAAATGATAAAAAAATGATTGGCAGACCAGTCCAGGAGGTGCAACTGGTAGGAGTTCCAGAGAAGGGGAACAGAAAATATCAGGAGAGTAAGTAATCAAAGAAAATTCAGTTCTTTCTAGACTGGTAAGCCACTGAGCCCCCAGTCCAGTGGATGAGTATAGCAGAACTACACTACTGAAGTATCTCAGAACACCAGAGACAGAGATGTGCCGACAAGTTCCCAGAGAGCGCATCATTCCATGGACCATCTCAAGACTCAGAATGTCATCAGGCCTTGCTCCAACACTCAGAGCTACCGGACAATGAAACAAAGCTCTCAGCATTTCAAGGAACATGATTTTCAACCTTAAATTCTATACACAGGTCTGCAATTGTTTTAATGCCATGACTCCTTGAAGGTTTTAACAAATTTTCTTATAAAGCTAACTGGAATGTGTGCCTTTTTTTTTCCAAAAACCTTTACACTGTTTCAGCAACAATTTTCTATTCAAATTTTCTTCATCATGAAAGTATCTTAGTAATTTGTATTCCTTACCCCCCCAAAAAAATACCTATTGGAGTTGTGTTCAGACAGCCTTATCTCTTCACACCATATATCCTTATTTTATTTCTACTTCAACTAAAAGCACTAAATAAAAATCATTCATTGTCCTCTAATGGGCTGTGTGGAGATGTTTTATAATCAGGGTTAGGCTAGTTTGGTGATATAATTGGAGAGATTTCCAGTTAAAACCCCCAGCCTTTTGCAAGTGGGATGGCATTAAGCTATTACTAAGGATGACCTTATGTAATTGGGAATTTGGGCAATAAAGGTGACAAATCTGCCATCTGCACCCACTAAATGGGTCCAATTCAGCTCACTGGTCTAACTGACAAGAATCATCCTCTTAAATCTAGATTCTGTCATCCAGGGTATAAGCCTCTCCTGGCTTTGATAAATGAGATTTACCCTTCCTCTGATAAATCTAAGGAGCTTAATGCAACTAAATGGTGCTCCCTGGTAGAGATGATGCTGATTCTGGAGTCTGGGTGTTTGAGGTCTTCAATAAATGCAAGATACCATTTCCGAAGAGGCCTTGCTCCAACTCACACTACAGGGTGGGAGGCAGCAGAGGAAAGTAACACAGACCGCCCAAAGTTGAGGTACCTGACTATGGAGGTCCATTAGTGAGCTCAGAGAACCTCAATCAGTCTAGCTGGGCAATACCCACAGGAATGTCTAAAGCCAGAAACAGAAACTCTCAAGAGGAGAGAGGGCAAATTCCCAGGAGACAAATGAGGGCCAGGAAGCCACGCCCCCCATAGGTCCATACAAGGGTTGCTGCCCAGGCACTACATTAGTGTGATGGTGGGCAGTCCTTGCCAAGGACAGAGCATAACCGTCCAAGGATCCCAGGGTGACCTCCCAGGAGGTTCTACAGTGGCCTCCAGAAGGACAAAGAAGATGACAGCAGGATCTTTCAGAGGCAGACCTACTGTGAGTAAGGATGACGGGAGACAGGCCACAACTGAGTACTCTACCAGCCAAGCCATGACATCAATGGGACTCGGGATATTACTTCCAAATAAGGTGACGTGTACAATTGTGTGTCAACATGCATGTTTAAACAAGAATTCAATATTCTCATATTTGAAACATACCAGCATTTTTGCAACTCTGTCTATATAATGCTTTACTACTTACTATGCCATGAGTATCGAATAATAGAAGTGGCCCAAGCTTCTCAACAGCTGAAAGTCTTTGAAAGGGTCAGAAAAGCACACTACGGATTTTGACATGCTAGGTTTTAGGTCTCTCTCAGTAGACCAGGCGTTCCCTGAAGGTGTGAACTATGCATCCCCAAGGCCCAAAATCTATTCCTATAAAGAGCAACCATTTTCTGAGCCAGGGAAAGGGGTTCATTGAAGTTTGTAGAATTGAACTAAACTGAACTCAGATTCTGACAGAGCTCAGTGTCAACCCTTTCAAAAAAGTAAAATCCACTAGCTTATTTGCAGACTATAATAAAGGAAAGGACAGGGGAGAGCTATCCTGTCCACAGCCAGTTTAGAAGAAAACTCCAGAATATTGTATGAGAGGCAGGTAAGTGACACAAAAAAGGAGGAAAGGAGGTTCACTTTCTGGAGCCTGGGGTGGGAACAAGCAGAGAGGCTGGAAAAGAGGGACACAGCCTACTCAAGAGAAGGTTCTTCTCTGGGTTGGTAGCTGCCTCTGGACAGACATCTGAGCACTTTCCTATTAGGGAGGGGATCATAAGGTAAATGGAAGTCAGAGTGGGGAGACTGTGCCTTTTCCCTGGGATCTAGCAACCAAGGCTTGGCCATAACTTACATTCAACCAATCAGATGCTCCCATCAAAGACTCTTCAGGAAGCACTGCAAAGACCCAGGGCAGGTAGAGAGAAGCCCTGTGTATGATGTTGAGTGCCCAGCGACTGCAGACTCCATGGCCACTGCAGGAAATGCAGCCCAAGGACAGCAGCCCCTGCTCAGGCATTCTAAGTGAACCATTTCCACAACGCCATCTCCACTGGGTGTCTGCAGTCCATTTGTGCTGCTGTAACAAAACACCTGAGACTCATATTGAACCCGCACCTCCAGCATGCTAGGCAAGTGCTCTACCAGTCAGCTACACCCCCAGCCCAAACGGGAGAATTTTTAATCAATAAAAACAGACTCCCAAGTGATAGAGATGATGACATTGACGGAAAAGTGAAATTGAAATTATTTATTTTATAAATATAAAAAAAATATGCTCTTAAGGATATGCTCTTGATGATGCTGGAGAAAAAATATGGAAGATCTTTCTTTTCTCTTTTTTAAGACAGAAGGAGAGAGAGTAAGAGAGAATCAATCATAACCTTTTTTTTAATCTGGCTTTTCTTCCTCTGACCCTTAGTTGTACATGTGGTGCTGGGGTTCAAACCTGGACACGCCAGGCAAGTGCTGTCCTGCTGAACCACTGCTCCAGCCCTGGAAGTTTGTTTTAAAAACCAAAATGGGCTTTATAGAGAGAAGGAAATGCAATACCAGGGGGAGAAAATGCAATGGATGAAATTTACATAAGAATAGAAACTGTGCTAAAGCTTATCAGTAAAGATGAATACACAACACCAGAAATGAGCTAAAATGAAGACAGAAAGAAAGTCATTCAAAGAAATCGCGCAGGTCAGTGGCCTGTGGGATAATATTAAGCAGTCTAACCATCAGATAACCCCAGAAGAGAAAGAGAACAAGAGAAAAAGGTTTTGTTTTTCTGTTTTTTGTTTTATTTTTTTGCCGTATTGGGGATTGAACCCAAGCCCTTGAACATGCTAGGCAAGTATTCTACTGCTGAGTTAATACCCAATCCAGAAAAGGTATATTTTAAATGACCAAAAAGCTTCAAATTTGGTAAAAATTATAATCTCACAGGATCTCAACTAAGAAATTCAATCATAGCAGAAGAGATATAAATACAACCACACCAAGGACATCATAATTAAACAGTTGAAAATCAGAGATAAAGAGAAAATCTTAAAAGCATCCAGAGAATAAAAACGAAACATTACCAACAGAGGAACAGAAGTAAGAAGGAAAGACTTCCAGTCAGAAACTAAGCAAGCTGAAACATAGCAGAATTTTATTTTTTTTAGAGAAACAACTTTATTTAGTTTTCACGTGGCCTTCGTTGCTCCAACACTTAGTTGTGTACGTGGTGCTGGGGTTTGAACCCGGGTCCTCGTGCTTGCCTGGCAAGCGCCGAAACCACTGAGCCACCAGTCCCAACATAATATTTTTAAAGTAACAACAAAAAAAAAAACCCCAAGGTGATCAACCTATCACTCAAAACCTGGAGAAATGTATTTCAAAATGAAATTGATGGATGTATACTACAATGTGTTTGAAAATAGTATGCTATGGTGGCACATACCTGTAATCCCAGCAGCTCAGGAGACTGAGGCAGGAGGTTCGTAAATTCAAAGTTAGCCTAGCAACGTGGTGAGCCACTTAGTGAGATCCTGTCTCAAATTAAAAGGTAAAACATGGGCTGGGGATGTGTTTCAGTGGTTAAGCACTGCTGGGTTCAACCCTGGTACCAAGAATTTAAATTTAAAAAAGAATAAAAATAAAAATATACAAAGGGGGCTGGGGGTGTGACCCATTGGTTAAGCGCCCCTGGGTCCAATCCCTGGTATGCGCCTACCACCAAAAAAGAAAGAAAAAGAAAAAGTGAAGAAGCCAGTCACAAAGACCCCCTCTTGTATAATTGCCTTGACAGTTAATGTCCAGGACCAGAAAATCTACAGACAGAAAGCAGCTCGGTATTACCCAGGGCCGGAGCTGGGGGGATGAACGTGACAACTGCTGGGTGCGACGTTCCCTTCGGAGGCGATGGAAATGTTCTGAGATTGACTGCAGTGGTGACTGCACAGCCCTGTGAATGTGCCAAGAGCCATTGGATTGCACAAGTTAAATCAGTGAATTGTAAGGTATAGAAATTATATCTCATGGAAGCTGTCATTGAAAAATGTGGAAGCAAAACAAAGAAAAATTAATTCATTTCCAGCAGGCTTGTGCTCCAAGACGTGTTTAAAACAGTTCTCCAGCAGAAGAAAAAAAGACACAAATAGAAATGTGGATCTACATGGATGAAGAGAGCAAAAACGCTAGATACACGAGTAAACAAGAAGCACATTTTAAAAAATCTCACTAAAAGATAATTGAGGGGGGCTGCGGCGGTGGCTCAGGCGGTGGCTCAGAGGTTGCGGCACTTGCCTGGCATGCGCAAGGACATGGATTCGAACTCCAGCACTGTCTCATTCCACCTGCAAAGCAACAAACGACCACCGTGGTTTCTTCAAGAAGTCTCTCTTTATTCTTACTCTAGGCAGTTTATATAGAACAAATCCACAGCCTTTTGCATACTTTAGAATTTACAGGCAGGTTACAATTTACCAGACCACCAGCAATAGCCCGGAAAGGCCATTCAAATTGAGATGAGTATCAATCAAGAAGGAATGCGCACCTGGATTTGGGCGAGGGTCAGTCTACAAAGACAAGATAATCAATCCTCTTTGACAACAGACCTTTAAGTTGCCTTCCAGGAACTGACCTGCCTCGACATACGACATACGCAGCTCCATGGCCTGATGCTCCCTACGCAGCACCACATATAGAATGAAGTGTCGGAGCAATGAAAGTCACATGAAAAACTCAATAAAACTGATTCTCTCCCTCTCCCTCTCTCTTTTCCCTTAAAAAAGTAATAATAATAATGACATCATATTATGATGTTTATAGTGTATGTAGGAATAAAATGTAGGACAGCTATGACACATAGACCAGGAGAAAAAGAAAGGAAACATTATGTAAGAAGATTCTTACATGATAAATAAAGTGATATAATAATATCTGAAGATAGACGGTGATAATAAATTATTGTAAACCCTAGAGAAACCACTATAAAGACTTTTTTTTTAATAGAGATACAGCTGCTAAGTCAATAGTGGATATCAACACAATAACATGGCTTCTACTTCCAGAAAGATGCACCAGGGCACTCAGGCCCAGAGGAATGCATAACAATGACTTCTGCAAATTTTCTTTCTGTCTCAAAAAGAGGCTAAGAAGGTAGAATTCCTTAAATTCCAACCAAAAGAAAAAGAAAAATCTCCAACGAAACACCTCTCTCTCCAGACAAACGCCAGAGAAAGAGGTAGCCTTGCTGATGTCTAAAAGGGAGAAAGCTTTTAGACAATAACCACTCTACTCCAGCCACTCACCAAGGAAAAAGCTGTACAAGTCACAATGTTGTACATTTCTCACAATGCTGTACAGTGTGGTCACACCCCCACCACACTAACAAAGACTGGGTGGGGAGCCTAGACTTTCACCCCTATTAGGCTAAAACAAGGTGTTCCTAAAATCCCTTCCAGGGTGGTGTAGAGAAAGTCAAGTAGGGAGTTAGGAAATCTGTCATATATTTGAAAGAAAGAAAACTACCTGTATTTGTAGATGACATGATTGTCTATGCAGAAACTGAAATTTAAAATACAATACCATTTACAATCACTGAAAAATAAGGAGTGAATCTAACAATATGCATACATAAAACTGCACAGTGCTAATGAAAGAAGCTTAAAAAGCAATTAAATAAGAGGAGAGACTTATCATGTTCACAGATTGGAAGATTAAACATAGTAAAGACAATAATTCTGGCTGAGCACCATGGCACATGCCTATATTTCCAGCTACTCGGGATTCTGAGGCAGGAGGATCTCAAGTTCAAGGCCAACCCATGCAATTTAGCAAGACCTCACAAAAGAAAATAATGAGGTCTGGGGATTGACTCAATGACAGATCACTTGTCTAGACTATACTCAGTCCTGGATTTAATCCCTAGTATTAAAAGAAAAAGAAAAGATAATTCTCCCTAAATTGATAGGTAGAATTAAGGAAATTCCTATGAAAATCCTTACAAATCTTTTTTAGATAAGGTTATTCTAAAATTTACATCATAAGGCAAATGTACTAGAATAACTGAAATTCTATACATGTATGTGTGCATGTGTGTGTATACAGATGCATATATGAAAAAAAATCAACCTACCCAATTTCAAGATTTATTACTTAGGTACCAGAATTAGCTACATGATATTGATGGAGGATGGAATATCATTGGAATAGACTAGAGAATTCACAAATAAACCCAAATATTCCCAACTAATTTTTAATAAAGGCACAAATTCAATTCAGTGGAGAAAGGTAGTCTTTTCAACAAGTGGTTCTAGAACAATTGTACATTCACAGGCAAACAAAAATAAATTAATGCACCTCATCCTAAGTCTCACACTTCGTACAAAATGGATCATGGAACTAAATGTAGATTATAAAGTTATTAAATTGGGAGCAGGGTACCAGGGATTTAACCCAGGGTGCCTTACCACTGAACCACATCTGCAGCCCTTTTTATTTTTTATTTTGAGACAGGGCCTCACTAAGTTGCTGAGCCTGACTTTGAACTTGTAATCCTCCTGCTTCATCTTCCCGAGTTGCCGGGATTACAGGCAGAAGTAATAAATTTTTAAAAAACAGAGTTAGGCCTAGGCAAAGAGTTCTTAGACTTGACACCAAAAGCTTGATCCATAAAAGAAAAAAATGAATGAATTGAACATCCTCAAAATTAAAAAGACTCTAAGAGGATAAAAGGAAAAATTGCAGAAAGGAAATATTTGCAAACTAATTATCCAACAGAGGACTAGTATCTAGAATATACAACAAACTCTCAAACCTCAAGAGTGAAAAAGGCAACAACCTGATTCGAACACGACAAAAGGCAGGAAGTGTGTTCCTTAACTAATATTAGTTCCTTCACTAACTAATGTTTAAGGGACATAACGACAAATAAGAAATTGGAGTCTATCAACATATTAGCCATTAGGGAAATGAAACTAAAACCACAGTGAGATATCACTACACTGCTATCATGCTGAGTAAAGTAAGCCAGTCCCAAAAGATTACACACCGTGATTCCGTTTATATAACATTCTTGAATAATACATAAACAACATAGAAAGTCAATTAAATCAAACTGGTTCTTTAAAAAAAAAAAATCATAGCCCGGCTCAGTGGTGCACGCCTGTAATCCCAGCAGCTCTGAGGTTAAGGGAGAGGATCTCAAGTTTAAGGGCAGCCTTAGCAACTTATTGAGACCCTGTTTCAAAATAAAAAAAATAAATAAAAGGGCTGGGGATGTGGCTCAGTGGTTAAGCATCTCTGGATGCTTCAATCCCCAGTAACAAAAACAAATAAATATACATAAAGACCTAAAAAACTGATTAACCACAGCCATACTGATAAGACAAAAGGAGAAAAGACATACTTTACCAATATGAAGTATATAGAACCTATATAACTATTAAAAGAATGATAAGAAAATATGAATAACCTCATGCCAATAATTCAGATAAAATAGGAAAGTTCCTTGAAAAATACAAACAACCAATGCTCACTCAAGAATAAACAACTTGAAAAAAAAAGAATAAATAACTTGGACATCCCCCTATCTGTTTAAAGAAATAGAATTTGTAGTTTAAAACCTTCCCACATGGGACTGGAGCGGTGGCTCAGTGGTTACATGCTTGCCAGGCATGCATGAAGACACAGATTTGAACCCCAGCACCATGTACATAACTAAGTGTCAAAGCAAAGAAAGCCACATGAAAAACTAAGTAAAATTGATTCTCTCTTTCTCTCTCTCCCTCTCTCTCACAGTCCCTCCCTCTCTTTAAAAAAAAAAAAATCCTTCCCACAAAGAAAACACTCCAGGCTCAGATGACATCACTGGTGAAATCTAACAAACATGTAAAGCAAAAATATTAGTAATTCTACACAAAATCTTCCAGAATATTAATTTGTAAAAAAACATTTCTCAAACTCAGTTTAAGAGCCAATCATTAGCCTGATAAAAATAACAGATACAAGATTCAAAAAAGAAATAACAGACCAATATCCCTCATTGACATAGACACATAAAATCTTTAACAAAAGTTTAGTGACATATAGAAAGATAAAATACATTATGACTAAAGGGTTTATTCCTAGAATGCAAGTTTATTGAAACATTAGAGTATCAAAACTGTATGATCTCAAAGAAAAGCATTTGACAAAATTCAATATCCATTGATCAAAAATTCTCAGTTATCTAAGAATAGAACCTCATTGATCTGATAAAATGTGTGTCTATTTAAAAACTCTACAAGTAACATTGGAAATATGTCTGATCATATCACTCCATTTAACATTTTACTGGCCAGGGTAATGAGGCAAGAAAAAATAAATAAAAGCATACATCTTGTAAAGAAATAAGTCAAATGCTCTTTATTCTCAAATGACATGATTATTAAGAAAATCCTAAGGAAACTAAGAGAAATAATACTAGAACTAATGAGTAATGTAGAAAGATCTCAATTTACAAAGCCAATATACAGAAATTGTGTTTTTATGTAACACAAAGAATAATTGGAATTTAAACTTTTTAAAATGCCATTTGCAAGGCTGGGGATCTGAGTCAGTGATAGAGCACTTACCTGGCATGTGTGAGGCCCTGGGGTCAATCCCCAGTACTACAAAAAAATAAATAGAGAAGTAAATAAAAATAAACATGCCACTTGAAATGGCTTAAAACTATTTTTAAAAACTGGGAATCAACTTAATAAAATGTACAAAATCTCTACCCTGAAAGTTACAAAACATGGTGGAAAGAATTTAATTGCTAATGAAATGGAGATATACCATGTTCATGGATGGCAGCACTCAATACTTTAAAGTTGTTGATTTCCCTGAAGTTGATTCATAAATTAAAAAGAATTCCAGGGAACTTCTCATCAAGATTTTGGGTAGAAATTGACCTAGAAAAAGAAGGAGTTTGTAGCACAGTCATTACCTATTTTCAGGATTTATTATAAAGCCATGATCATCAAAATATTGTGGTACTAACTTACAGATAAACACATATAGCCACAAAACAGAATAGAATCTGGAAGCACACCAACACATATGTACTAATCATAAATCAGTGGGGAAACTGTTTTTTTTTTTTTCATGAAATAATGCTGGAGTAATTGGATATAGAAAAAACATGAACCTCAACCCTTACTTCACACCAAACACAAAAATTCTTTCAAAGTAAAATTTTAAATTTAAACGTAAGAACTAATCATAACAGACTTCTAGAAGTTAAAGAAAAGAAATTCTTGAGTTGGTAAAGAATTGTGACCAATTGTGTTTCTTAGAAACACAAAGCATAAGATTAAAAAATTAATAAATGAGACTTAATCAAAATAAAAACTTAAAGGGCTGGAGCTGTGGCTCAGCTGTTATGGCGCTTGCCTTGCATGTGTGAGTCCACGGGTTCAAATCCCAGCACCACGTATGCAACAAGATGTCGGAGCAACAAAGGCCAAATGAAAACTAAATAAAAACTGGTTCTCTCTCTGTCACTGTCCCTCTCTCTTAAAAAAAAAATAATAACTTAAAGACATGAAAATATGTTCAATAATGTGAGTCCCTAAGGAAACACAAATTTAAATCATACCGAAGAACCACCACAAAACCCTCTAGAAGGGCTAAAATGATCATATCAACTGCATAGATAAATCTCAAAAGCATGTTAAGTAAATTTAAAAAACACAACAGACAACATACTATATGATTTCATTTATATGGAATTCTACAAAATACAAAACTTTAGTGATAGAAAGCAGATCAATGGTTACCAGTCTCCTGGTCTGCAAATTGGGGAAGTCATGTTGCTGAGAGTGACCTCTACAGAACACGAGAAAAGTGTATCTACAGTGTGGTGGCACACGCCTGTAATCCCAGTGACTCCGGAGGCTGAGATAGGAGGATTGAAGTACTAGGCAGCCTCAGCAACTTATCCTTCCTGCTCTAAACACTCCTCCTCCGAAGTCTCATCTCATGCCAGGCTAGCTCCTGGCTCTTCCGTGTCCATTTCTGGCTCCACACCCGACCCTCCATCTTCACTTCCTATCACAATCCCAGGTCTAGACTCACCACTTAGCCAAATCCCCACTGCCAGTCCAAGGCCGTCGGGGCACACCTTCCTCTCCTGGCAGTGGAGCCCAAGAGGACAAACACAGCCAGGTTCTTCAAAGACCAAGACTGAATGTCTACACTAGGAATGACCAGGCGTCTGATTCTGGCCATGTGACTCCGGCCATGTGACTCCATCTCTGAGCCTCAGTTTCACCATTTGACTTCTTCAGAGTATTTTGGTGAAGATGGAAGCAGGTGATGGATGTGTAAGGGCCCCAGGCAACCTGTAAAAGACACAAGTCTTTCAGTAGACCCTAAACTACTACCAGAGCTGACCAGGCCCCAGGTGCCAGCCCATCACACAGAGTGGAGTGAATAGGTAGAGAGACGCCCTCCTGGCTCCAGTAGGGATGGCATCTGCTCATTGCCCTTTCCTGTATCCACAGAGACAAAACTACAGACTTCTTACTGGAAATACTCTGACAACCTCCTCTAATCACATGTTGACGATAACACTGTAATAGCAACGATCATGCACTGACATTAGTTAAAATCTATTGGATTTATTGTATGGTAAACTCCACCCCCTGAACAAAGCCAAAATTCCAGAAGTGCATTTAATTTTCACAACAATTCTATAAGTTACATAGTCTACAGATGAGGGAAATAAGTTTCAGAGAGGTTAATTAACCTGCAGAAAGTCACACAGCCACCAGGTACTAAGCTAGAAAATGACTTTATTCCTATGTTCAATTTCCATTGATTTAGTCAACAAATTGTTTCTACCACATGCTCCATGCCAGTTGGGCCTTACAATGGGACTGAAGACACAAGGATGCCAGGGGACAGAGACTGCAAGGTGCTGGGGGAGAAAGAGAACCACGACTCATGAGTGGCAGTCCCATGCAGAGTGGAGCCTGCCTTCTCCAGTCCCCTCCCCCAGCTCTGCTGTCCCCAAGAGCTGCAGAACCCCAGCAACAGCCCTGAGATGCTTCCTGAGGCCGCTGTTTTCCTTGGCCCCTGAGGTGGGAGCCTACGTGTCCATCGAGGTGGAAAACAAGACAGGGACGGGGGGAGGTAAGGAGAGAGCAGCCCCTGCCTCCCGCCCAGCAACCTGTCCGTCAGTGGTGGAAACAGGGAGCAGAGGGGCTGCCCTTCCACCCACCCAGCAGCCCATGCAAGCATTGTTCCCTTGTTGTGACAGGGGCTTCGGCTGGGGCCCATGGACGGACCGCTGGCTTCCTCGCCAGCTCGCAGTGCTTGGACAGCTGGAGGAATCAGCGGCTGGCTCGCCACCTCTCCGTCCAACAACAACAGGCTGCCCGCCCGCTGGCAGCCCCAGTAGAGGCCGGCCCGGAGCCAGAGCGGCCACCCCTCTCCACCCGCCACCAGCAAAACATGTTTGCTTGTTTTCTGGGGGGAGGAGGAGGCCCTTGCCCATCCTGAGCAAACACAGGAGCTGATAAGCTCGGCCAGGCCTGGCTGCCAGCAGGGGCTGCAGTCAGGGGCAGGGCCAGGCTGACCCTGGAGGTCACTCAGGCCAGCCTGCCAGGTTCAGAGCAGGGCGAGGGAACAGAAAGCTCCTGGCCACTCAGGGACAGAGCACCCAACCCAAGGCTTTCTTCGCTGAAAAGAGAAGAACCCAGAGGTGGCCAGACTGACCCCAGCAGCTCAGAAGCCCACCTTTGAGAGCTGCAGCATCTATGGGTGCCTGCTCTCAGCCAGCCTCTCTGTGCCTCCTTCACCAGCTGCACCATTTCCAGTGCTCCTAGAGAACATGAGGAATAAAGATTGCTGCCCATCACATTTTTTAGATGAGGAAAATGAGGTTCAGAGAGGCTAAGTGACCTGTTCAAGGTCACACAGCAATTTGTGCCCAGTGTAGATACAAATCCACAATTGCCTGACTACCAGGTCCATATTCTTTTTTCATGCCCTGGCTAGTCCCATAGCCCTTCATATTTGTAGGGGGGTTTGGTATATCAGGCTTAATTTGCTAGTTTCCTAGAGCTGCAGAGCAATCAGCCATATTTAGACCTCATTTTTTGTCCAGAAGTTCACAATAGACCAATTTGTTTAAGGTCTCCTTTTGGAATCCCCAAGAGTAGAAAGGAGATTTTTGTGCAAAGTGATTTGTTCAGGAATTAGTCCCAGGAAGCTTCCATAAAGGGACAGAGATAAGGAACGGAGGAAACCGCGGGAGAAGGGGCCGCTGGGAGTGAGTGGGGCTCCATGCCTCTGGGGGCCTCTGGGGACCTCTGGGGACACAGCTAGAGCAGAACTATCCCCCAGGGATGCAAGGAAGCTGGAAACTTGTCCACGCTTCTGCCCGGCACTGCGTGAGGGCTGCTCCTGGCCCTGCTCTCCAGCCTTCCAGCCCGCCCCGAGCAGGCCGAGCTCACTCCCGTTGAGAGCTGCACAGTCACAGGGGATGTGGACAGGACACTGTAGTGTCCTGTCCACATCCCTGGGGAAACAGGAGCTGCACCCCCACTGTGTAGCTGTAACTCCTGCCCCCAGGCCACGCCAGCCCTGTACACACTGGGACCTCTCTGCACGGGTCACAGCCCCCGTCGCCAGCCCACGGGCTCTGAACCCCTCCAGGAGATGACAAGCTCACCATCCTTGCCAGTCCTGACCTATCCAGAGAAAGTCCCTTGGAGTCTTCCTGTGCCTTCATTCCCATCCACAACCTCCCCCTCTGGAAGGCTGGGGCCATTTTCATTGTTTTCTCCTTCTGGAGGAAGCTCGTAATGTTACCATCCAACAGTCAAACCCCAAATACTCTTTGCCACGTCTCCCTGTAAGTCAAGGGACTCTGGTGGAATCCAGACCCCTGGTGGCCTTCCAGCTAGTGCCAGAGTTCTGAGTGCCCACCGAGTCTTTGGGAAATTGGGAGTGTGCATCCCATCACTAGATGCCAGCAGATGCCAGCTCTGGGCTGTCTGGCCCCACCGTTTGCTTGAGTGCAGCCTCTCGGGTGGGGTGGTAAGGGAAAGCACCGTCTGTATACTTTGGAACACACGGTAAGGCTCAGACTCAGCCCGCTCTTCACCACCATGCACGCTGCTCCAGAGAACGTTCGTGAGAAAATGTGGCCCCCAAGGTGGGCCGCTTCCGCCAAGCTCCTGAATGCCCCGCTGCACGCCTCTCCCACCCCTGGCAGACATGATGAGCCAATCAGCTCCCTCCCCAAAACACGACGCTGCCTCGAAATCCCTCTTTCATTTCTTACTCTAAGCAACCACATTCTGAGCTGGCGCCAGAAGGGATCCCTGGCACCTGACATCCCTGGGACCTAGGGGTCTTAGCCCAAGCCCTGTTGGAGAAGTGCTTTTCTCTGGGCTGGGGTCTGGCCTGGACCCCGTCCTCTCAAGCTTAGGCTGACTCCCACTGCCACCCCCAGGTTCGTGGTCCTCACCAATCTTCCCTGACTGCACTCAGCACTATTTTTGCTCCCTCTGCCTGTTTCCTGCCCCCAAGGCCCTGGTCAGAGAATTCAATCCAAAGAGGCTTGGCCTCCTGCCAGTCCAACCCTGGACTGCTCTCTCTCTGGTCAGACCGCAGGCCCCCCAGGGAGCCCTGGAAGAGGACTTCTCACCTATGCATTGTGTCATCAATCCAACCTTGAACCTGTGGGGGGGAGAACCCCTTACTGTGGGGTGGGGCCTTCAGCTCCTCCGCTGGCAGAAGTTGTGCCGTGATTTGCTGATGGCTTCCGTGCCTTCCCCTTTGCTGGAAAGTGGGCTTCAGGTAGGCAGAGGCCTGGCCCATCTTGCTCCCCACTGCAGCCCCAGGACCCCAAGCAGCACCTGGAGTGCAGTCGGCCTTCAGTGGCTACCAAGTGGGTGGAGAATCACCGTGTTCTCCTCAGCCCGCACTGGCCCCGGGGCAGCCTCAGCTCTCACACGCCCTCAGAACCTCAGCCTCTGACCCCTTCCCAGCACTCCGGCCCTTCAGGCCACAGAGGACCACAAGCTCTTCTGCCTCCCGCTGTTCTGTCCACCAGCCCCTGCAGTGACCCTGTGCCTGCCCCTTTCCCCACCTGTCAAACCAGTCATCAGACACAGGAGGTAGAAGAGCAGGAGAGGACCCTGAAATCAGACAGTCCAAACAGCCATGTTACCTAACCGCTCTCAGTGTCAGTGTCTTCATCAACAAATGGTAGAAGTGATAAGACCCCTATCAAGGATTCTCATAAGATTAAATAGGGAGATAACAAGCCAGATGTATAGTGAGCACTCACTAGTGTATCCCATTTCTGATTGATTTTGGTACCAGGGATTGAACCCAGAGGTGCTTAACCACAGAATCACATCTCCAGTCCCTTTTTATTTTTATTTTGAGACAGGGTCTCATTAAGTTGCTTGGATCCTCAATGGGTTGCTGAGGCTGGCCTTGAACTTGTGATCCTCCTGCCTCAGCCTCACAAACTGCTGGGATTACAGGCGTGCACCGCCATGCCTGGACCCATTTTTTTTCTAAGTTAACAGTCCAGAGGAAGGACTTCAGCCCACTCCGCCTCCCCGAGCCTTCCAAGGACACCTGAAGAAAGTGCACAGAACTTAGGCGTGCTCAGAGCGCAGCCTGGAAAGCACTGGTCTAGCCACCATTCACCAGGCATCGTGGGATGACCCCAGTCCTTCACCTTTGCCCATGCCCAGAGCCTTTGACACATAGCTTTGCAGCTTTTCTCACGAGTTAGAGTTCATGTCCCTACTCTTCGGATCTGGGCTGGCCCCATGGCCTGCTCTGACCAACAAAAAGCAGCGGAAGTGACCGCATGCCAGTTCTGGGGTGAGGCCTTGCATATTCACGGCTGATGTCTGGCCACAGCCAGGAGAACAAGCTTGCCAACCTGCAGGAGGACAGGAGCCATGTGGAGCAGAGCCGGGCCACACCACCACCCAGGCTAAAGCCGTCTAGATCACGCAACAACTGACCAACCCTAGACCTGGGAATGAGCTCATCCAAGTCCAGCAGAGCTGGTTCCCCAAGCCCAAGTTCACTCAAGGCTTGTGAGCCACACTCCTTACTGTTGTGTCCATTGAAGTTCTATGGTTCTTACACAGCAGAAGCTGACAGATACACTTCCTTGCCAGCTATTGAACCCATTGTGCTCCAGCTTCTGCTCATACCACCCCCACCAGCAGGAATCCAGTTACCTCAGAGGCACCCAATTCCAAAAGTGTATACGTATTTTGAGCTAAAATCTCTCCACATGAACTTCAACCCCAGGAGCAAACTCCCTGATCCACACGATCTCTCTCCTAGGCCCATCTGCGTGTTCATCTACTTGAGCACCAAGCACTTCAAAGTCGAAGTTCAAAACACACATCTTGTTGTCTGTCTCTGCTTGCCCAGACAAGAAGCCCTGTGCTTAGAAGCCTTGCTGCTCCTCATCCCTCTTGCCCAGTCGTGAGCATTCTATTTCCTCAGAGTCAGACCTCACTCTCCAGGGCTGGCTCGGTACCCGGATCCCTCCAAAAGTCACACCTTTCTATTCCTTCCTCCCCGCAAGCTGCCATACGCCACCCGGGTATTTTTCACACAAAGAATGTCACCCAGCAGCTACTCTGTGCTGGGAATTAGGAGACAAAAGGCACAGTCCCCACTTTCCAGGTGTGTGTTAGAGGAGGGGCTTGTGGTCCCAGCACAGGGAGCGGAGTAATAAAACCTCTTGATTGAGTGCCCGCTATGGACTGATATACTTTACATCATAAATATCTCAAATCCTTGCAACCAACTGCAGAGCTTTACTGTATCCTTTTTTACAGATGGGGAAATTGAGGCTAAGAAAGTTCAAGTGGGGGCCGGAGTGGTGGCTCAGTGGTTACAGAGCTTGCCTGGCATGCGCAAGGACTCAGGTTCAAACCCCAGCGCCACATACACAACAAAGTGCCAGAGCAATGAAGGCCACATGAAAACCTAAATGAAATTTTATTCTGTCATTCTTTCTCTCTCTCTCTCATTATCCCTCTTCCTAAAAAAAAAAAAAAAAAAAAAAAAGAAAGAAAGAAAAAAGTTTGAGTGACTTGCTCAAGCTTTGGCTCAAACATGGCAACATCTGTCTGTTGGTTACATAACCCAGTCTCTTCCAATTTACAAAATTGCCTTTCATGCTGTTATGTCCCTCCCCTGCCCAGAATGTCCACCAATATCAGCATGAAGGTTGATCTCTGTAGCATGGACTTTGAAGCCTCACCTGTGGCTGTTTTCATACCGGGATAGCTCACGCCAGGGTTTCCCAGGCCCCATGGTGTGTGCTCTTCCTCTAGCCTGGGACACCCTCCCTCCCAGCTGGACCTGCACCTTCCTCAAGTCTCTCACATTGATCATAGAGGACCTGGAGGACACAGACAGAGCATGACCCCTCTCTGGATTCCCCTGCCGCATGCCATGGAAGGCTTGTACCCGGAAGCTGTGGAGTAACAGACAAATTGGATTTCATTGGCTAGTATTGGATTGCTGAAAGAATAGGGCAACGGGCACAATCTTGGGACAGAGATAGGTTGCGTAGATTCATTCAACCATGGTATCTGGAGCACCCAAGCTGTGCTCAGCCAGGATTCTTAGCTGTAAGCAACAATAACAAACGCAGGCTAAACTAAGTGGAGATGATATGGGAGGGAAGTAGGATAGAAGAAGGAAGACTTCCAGGGAGAGAGCAGCCAGGAATCCAGGAAGGCTTGGCATACAGAGAACATGCAGAATGCCATCTCAGTGCCCCTCAGCACCTCTCTGAATGAATCCACCGCCCCTGTGTCCTGGTCATTCCCTCCAGATGCTGGCACAAGGTCCTAAGCCTAGAACTTGTGCCAGCAGCGGGAGGAGGAAAAACATTGCTCCCTTTGATCTCTGCTTCCCTCCAAGATGCAGAAGAGACACCCACAAAACAAGGAGGGGCACCCAGGTGCTGGGCAGCCAAACTTACGTGACAAAGGTCAGCAATAGTTCATAGCCTCCGAGGGCTGGCATTCTGGAGGGAGAGTGAGGGGGGCACCTTAGAGATCATCTATTCCAACATGTCCCAAAGTGTTATCAATGAAGTGCCATGAGTCAGGAGCGTGAGAAAAGCTCTGGGGTCATAAGAGTCCTACGAGAAACACTGGTGACCTTGGGTTCCTTCGTTTCAGGAACTCCGAGAGCCTGGGCTATGCAGTGTGCACTGTGACCATCCAGGGGTGGCCGAGGGCCTCAGCTGTTCTTTGGTTTGCTTGAGCACATGGCCCTTTTCTTGGAGAAGGTTCTGAAGGACTAACGCTCAGCAGACCGCACAGAAGGAAACCCCACTAACCCAGCCCCCATTTTCATTTAGGAAGACAGGAATTCTGCTGGCCTCCCCTGTTCTCCTGACTGACAATCCAGGACTCGTGGAAGGGAACAGTTCCCAGGAGGAAGCTGCAAAGACGCAGATAGGGACTTGGCCCAGGGAGCCACTCAGAGCCTCTCCACCTGGCACTGCCTCCCCTTCTGCCTGCTGACATGAGCTCACTCTCCAGGTGCAGCTGCACAATGCCCTCCCCCTGTCTTTCAGGTCCCACTTCCACCCTCAGAAAACCCCTTCCGGGGGAGGGGACAATAGCATGGGCAGCACTGGGTGACCAGATCACCTCCCCAGCTGCCTCAGCAGCCAGAAGGAGGGGGCTGGACACCCAGCAATTCACAGGTGCTCAGGCCTCTGGCTACGAAGCAGAAGGCTGAACTCCAGTCCTGATTCTGCAACACAGCTGTGTGACCTTGGGGAAGAGTAGTAGCCTCGGTCTCTTCTGCTGGTGGATGAGCTATTTCACTGGAAAGAAGCCAGTAAAGTGTGAGTGTAAAGCAGTCTTTTTTTTTTTTTTTTTTTTTTTTTTTTGTACCAGGGATTAATCCCAGGGGCAGTTAACCACTGAGCCACATCTGCAGCCCATTTTTTTTTTCTTTTCTTTCTTTCTTTTCCTTTTTTTAAGAGAGAGAGAGAGGGACAGTAAAAGAGAGAGAGAGAGAGAGAGAATCTTCATTTAGTTTTTCATGTGGCTTTCATTGCTCCGACACTTTCTTGTGTACGTGGTGCTAGGGTTCAAACCCACATCCTCATGCATGCCAGGCAAGCGCCATAACTGCCAAGCCCCATTTTTATTTTTTAATTTGAGACAGGGTCTCACTTAGTTGCTTAGGGCCTCCCTAAGGTGCTGAGGCTGGCTTTGAACTCTGATCCTCCTGCCTCAGCCTCCTGAGCTACTGGGACTACAGGTGTGCACCACTGCACCCAGTTTGAAAAATTCTTTAGGTGTGAAGCATCATTGCCATATTAAAGATCAAATAAGAAACCAATGTTCCTCTTTTTCCTAATAAAAGACCCTGAAAAAGACCTCTCAGGTCACTGCAACTGTAGGGGACTTCTCCTAAAGGAGGTATTTCCTATTGGTTAAGAAACAGAGATAGGACAGGATGTCACCAGAGTATCCCTTCCAGAAATGCAATTTTGACTGAGGGCTGCTCTGGGCCATTTCTGTCACACACACTGATAACACTCCGTGCTGACTTGCACCTTTATTTCTGTGCAAGGCTCAAGTCCAGGATGACCTATTCTCATCTGGTGAATTGCTATTTCTCCTTCCAAATTCAGATGAGGCCTCACTTCCTCAGGAAGCCTTCCCAGCCTCTTCCTCTAAACCAAGTTGGGGGCCCTCTCTGTGCTCACCACCCTCCTAACACAGAGGAACTCTCACCTGTTCTTACACCTGTCTCCTCCAACAGATTGTTCACAACTTAAGGGCTCCAAGCCTGTGAGCCTAGCCAGGCATGAAGAGGTTGAATGAATGAGTTCGTAACCCAATTTTTGTCCCCTCCTATTGAAGGCAGCTCTGGTTTTGCCTCCTGTCAACACTTGAAGTGACATTCTACATTTTCCCCTCTCAGCCCAAGATAATGCAATCCACGAAGCATCTGAGCACTGAAGGGTTTGTAAGAAAACAGGAGAGACACACCCCAAGGAAGAACCCGATGCCCATTAGAGACATTTATTCCCCAGCATCCTTGTCACCACCTAGTCCTTGGTGATGGGCAGAATAATGCCCCCCCTAAGATGTTCATGTTCTAATCTCTAGAATCTATGAGTGTTAGGTTACATGGCAAACAGGAATTAAAAACTGGGCATATGGCAGACACCTGTAATCCCAGCTACTCGAGAGGCTGAGGCAGGAGGATTGCAAGTTCAAAGGCAGCCTTAGCAACCTAGCAAGACCCTGTCTCAAAATAAAAAAATAAAATGGGCTGGGAATATGGCTCAGTGGTTAAGTGCTCTTGGGATCAATCCCTGGTACCCCCCAAAAAAGGAAAATATCCCTTTTTGGGGTGTTGATGGAGTCATTAAAAGTATGAAAGGAAGGCAGATGTTGAAGTCAGAGGTTTATAATTCAAGAAGGACTGGAGCGGCCTTTTTGAGTCCCGCTAGAAGGCACTCAGGACACCACCAGTAGGAACCCCATCCAGAGCAGCCCTGCTCTTGACCAACCAGGGGAGGTTCCCTGCCTGGAGCAGCCCCACCTACCAGACACCCCACGTTCCTTTTGGGGCCTGTTTGAGTCCTACTGGAAGGTAGGTCTCCATTTTGGTAGATTCAGATTTGCAACCCTGAGCCTGGAACCAAAAGGTAGAGCAACACTAGGACCCAGGCAGAAACAGCATCTGGAAGAAGGAGATCATCAAAGAGTTGGTGACTCATCTGACCATTTGACTTGCAAGGAAAAACCACCTGGAGAACTGTCTACCTTCCCGTCAGGAAATCTCAATTCTGAGATCCACAGGAAGCTCTTCAAAATGAAGAATCAAACAAGGAGAGGTTCCCCTCAAACCCAAAACTCCCCCAAAAAGGATGCCACGGATAGGGGTTGAGATGAAAACCTTGAAAACATTATTAATGATCTGATTACTAAAAGGAACAATGAACCAAAAGAAGATATAATGAAGGGACTAAGTGAGAAAACTCAAGAGATGAAAAACTATTATCAAAGAAATAGACATACTCAAAAAGGAAGAGAGCTAAAATCTGCAGTCAATGACATGAGAGGAACCATGGAAGAATTTAATAATAGACTAACTTCTGTAGAAAACAGAACCTAAGCTCTTGAAGAAAGAAATTCTGACAATGAGGACAGGATAAGTAAGCTAGAGCACATGCATGACAAAAAAGAAAAAAATTCACAGAACACGAACAGAATTTTTAAAATGTCTGGGATGAAAAGAAAAGAAACAATTTAAGAGTAATTGGCATACAGGAATCAATTAAAACACAAACAAATGGAATAATGAATATCCTCAAGGAAATTGCTAAAAAAAAATTTTGCCCGTATAAAAATAGTCAGATATGCTCATCCAGGAAGCTTATAGGACACCCAATAGGCCTAATCAAATGAGAAGCTCACCAAGACACATCATATTCAAAATGTACAACAGGGAAATGAAGGAAAGAATATTGAAAGCTGAAAGGGAGAAAGGCCAAATCACATTCAGAGGCAAACCAATAAGAATCACATCTGACTTTTCAGTTCAAACTCTGGAAGCGAGAAGATCTTGGAAGCAGATCTTTCAATGCCTGAATGAACACAACATGCAGCCAAGAATACCATACCCAGCAAAACTCAGCTTCAAATTTGAGGGGGAAATAAGAACTTTTCATGATAAGAACACACTTGCAGCATTTGTGAACAGAAAGCCAGTATTACAAAGAATTCTCAAAGATAAACTCCAGATACAAGTACAAGCTAATATTCCTCAAAACCCACAATCAGAGGAAATTCAATATAGGTACAGGCTATCAACAGACAACTAAGACAGCACAGAGTTTACTAATAAAACACAATGAATATGAACTACAACCACCTAACAATTCTAACACTAAATGCGAATGGTCTCAATGCACCAATCAAAAGACACAGACTAGCAGATTGGATCAAAAAATAAAATTCAACAATATGCTGCTTACAGGAAACCCACCTTACAGCCAATGACACCCACACATTAAGGGTGAAAGGATGGGGAAAAATCTACCAGGCATATGGCCCAAGAAAGCAAACTGGAGTTGCAGTTCTTATATCCAACAAAGTGGATTTCTAACATAAATTAATAAAAGAGATAAAGAAGGCCACTACATACTAGTAAAGGGAACAATACAACAGGAGGAAATAACCATAGTAAATATATACTCTCCAAACACCAATGCTCCCAACTATGTGGAAAAATATTCCAAGATATAAAACCACTTGTGGACTTCAACACGATAGTACTGGGAGACTTTAACACTCCTTTATCACCAATAGACAGATCATCAAAGCAAAGAAACAATAAAGAGATCTCCAGTCTAAACAACACCATAAATCAAACAGACTTAACAGACATCTACAGAATATTCCACCCCAAATTGGCAGAGTATACCTTCTTCTCAGCAGCACATGGATCCTTCTCCAAAATAGATCATATGCTAGTTCACAAAGGAAATCTCAGCAAATACAAAAAAGTAGATATTATTCCATGTATCCTATCAAACCATGATGCCATGACCCCAATAATTAACAGCAAAAATCATGGCACAAAACACACATATATGTGGAGATTGAATAACACCCTATTAAATGAAGAATGGATCCAAGAAGAAATGAGAACAGTAATTAAGGAATTCTTGGAAGAGAATGAGAATGAGGACACAACGTATCAAAACCTCTGGGACAGCATGAAAGCATTCTTAAGAGGAAAATTTATTGCACTGAGTGTCCACATTAAGAATCAGGAGAGATCCCTAACAAATAAGCTTATGCTCCAACTCAAATCTCTACAAAAGGAAGAACAGTCTAATCCCAAAGCCAGCAGAAGACAGGAAATAATTAAAATCAAAGCTGAAATCAACGAAATTGAGAACAAAAAAATAATAAAAAAATTGACGAAACAAAGAGCTGGTTCTTCAAAAAAATAAATAAAATTGACAGACCCCTAGCTAATCTAACTAAAAGAAGGAGAGAATCAAAGCAAATCAACAAAATCACCAACAAAACGGGGGTGATCACCACTGACCCCCTTAAAATCAAACAGATTATCAGAACATATCTTGAAAAACTATACTCCTCTAAATCAGATAATCTGGATGACAAGGACAAATTTCTAGACACATACAACATCCCCAAATTGACACAGGATGAAACTGAAATCCTAAACAGCCCAATAACAGGAACTGAAATCCATATAGCAATTAAGTCTTCCAAAGAAGAAAAGCCCAGGACCTGATGGATTCTCTGCAGAGTTTTACCACACCTTTGAAGAAAAGCTAACATCTCTCCTTATGAAGCTATTCCAAGAAATTGAAAAAGACAGAACTCTCCCAAACACTTTTTATGAAGCAACCATAACTCTGGTACCAAAACCCAACAAAAACACATCAAAAAAAAAAAAACTACAGACCAATATCTCTCATGAATATCAATGCAAAAATCCTTAATAAGGTTCTTGCAAACCACATTCAAAAACACATCAAAAAAATAATTTATCATGATCAAGTGGGCTTCATTCCTGGTAGGCAAGGCTGGTTCAACATATGCAAATCAATACATGTAATTCATCACTTAAACAGAATTAAGGACAAAAACCATATGATCATCTCAATAGATGCAGAAAAGGCTTTTGATAAAATCTAGCACCCATTTGTGCTCAAAACTCTAGAGAAAATGGGGATCAAAGGAACTTAACTTTGTAAAGGCCATATATGCTAAACCCCCAGCTTGTATAACACTAAATGGACAAAGGTTGAAAGCATTTCCGCTGAACTCAGGAACAAGACAAGGCTGCCCGCTTTCACCACTTTTATTTAATATAGTCCTTGAGACTCTGGCTGGAGCAATCAGACAGGAGGAAGAAGTCAAAGGGACAAGAATAGGAAGAGAAGAAGTCAAACTATCCCTTTTTGCTGATGACATGATCCTATAACTGGAAGATCCAAAAAACTCCACCAGAAAACTGATAGAGCTTATAAACAGCTTTGGCAGGCTACAAGATCAACACCATAAATGAATAGCTTTTCTATATGCCAACAATAACAGGGAAGAAGAAGAAATTAGGAAATCAGTCCTATTCACAATATCCACTAAAAGAATAAAATACTTGGAAATTAATCTAACAAGAGAAGTAAAAGACCTCTACAATGGGGGCTGGAGTGGTGGCTCGGCAGTTACAGCCCTTGCCCAATATGTGCAAGTACACAGGTTCAAACCCCAGCACCCACGTACTTCTCTCTCTCTCTCTCTCTCTCTCTCTCTACTTCTCTAAAAAAAAAAAAAAAAAACCCTCTACAATGAAAATTATTGAACACTGAAAACAGAAATTGCAGAAGACCTGAGACGATGGAAAAGTGTTCCATGCTCTTGGTTAGGCATAATTAACATAATTAAAATGGTCATTCTGCCAAAAGCACTCTACAGAGTCAATGCAATCCCCATCAAGATTCCAATGTTATTCTTTGTAGATATAGAAAAAGCAATTCTCAAATTCATTTGGAACAATAAGAAACCAGAAGAGCCAAAACATTACTAAGCAAGAAAGATTAAACAGGTGGTTTTGCAATACCAGATTTAAAACCATACTATCAGGCTGTAGTATTAAAAACAGCATGGTATTGATATTAAAATAGGAATGAAGACCAATGGAATAGAACAGAAGACTCTGAGACAAAGCCCCAAATCTTTAAACATCTGATCTTTGACAAAGGGGGTCAAAATATAACATGGAGGAGAGAGTCTATCCAACAAATGGTACTGGACAAACTGGACAGCCACTTGCAGAAAATTGAAATTAGATCCTTACCTCTCAGTGTGCACAAAAAATCAATTCTAAATGGATGAAGCAATTAGGAATTAAGCCAGCTACCATACATCTACTAGAAGAAAAATTAGGACCAGCATATGGGAGTTGGTAATGATTTCCTAAACAAGGAGCCTAAAGTGAAATAATTACAGTTTAAAATCAATGAGTGGAATGCCATTAAACTAAAAAGTTTCTGTACAGCCAAGGAAATAGTCAAAACAGTCAAGAGACCACCTACAGAATTGGAAAGAATCATGCCTGTGATCCCTCTGAAAGGGGACTAATATCCAAAATTTATATAGAACTCAAAAAAACTCAATAACAAAAACACAAACAGTCCAATCAATAAATGGGCCAGAGAGCTAAACAGAAACTTCTCAACAGAGGACTTGAGCAAGCCAATGAATACATGAGAAAGTGTTCTAAATCACTAGCAATCAGAGAAATACAAATCAAAACTACCTTAAGATTTCACCTCACTCCAGTCAGACTGGCAAAGATGAAGAAGATGAATAATAACAAATGCTGGAGGGGTTGTGGGGAGATAGGAACACTAGCACACTCTTGGTGGAATTGCAGACTGGTCCAGCCACTCTGGAAAGCAGAATGGAGACTTCTCAAAAAATTAGGGTTGGCAGATGCCCCTCACTCAATGAGTGGATACAAAAACTTTGGTACATATATACAATGGAATACTACTTGGCCATTAGAGAAAATGATATTATGGCTTTTGAAGCCAAAATGGATGGAGATGGAAAAAATTATGCTAAGTGAAGTATCCCAATCTCAGAGGCTCAAGGGCCGAAAGTTTTCTCTCATTTGTGGAAGCTAGAATACAACTGGAAACAGTATGTTAGATGGCTAAGTTAATAATAACCTCAAAATGTATGAATTTTTACACAAAAGGGAAATCCTTGCCTAGGATACCTGGAGATGTAGGGAGGGGGCAGGGAGGAGGGAGGGATTAGGAAGGATATCTAGGAGACTAGAGGGACGGAGTATGGGGGAATCATCTCAGAAAGAGATCTCTGACCTCCACAAGAAGTCCATTTAACACAGGGGTTCTTTTGAGGGAAACATAGAACCATGGGGAACCCAAGAGAGGCAACCATGACATGGCATCGGTCTTGGCTAACTATCTCAATATACATTTGTTCTTGATTGTTTGATAATGATTCCCCCTCAATTGTAAGTCCATATTCAACTAATTAAAAAAATTAGGGTTGGATCCACCATACAATCCAACAATCCCTCTTCTGGGTATTTTCCCAGAGGAGTTAGAATCAGCACATTACAGCAACACAGCAATATCCATGTTCATAGCAGCTCAATTTACAATAGCTAAATTATGAAATCAACCCAGATGCCCCTCGCTGGATGAAAGGATCCAAAAGCTCTGGTATATATATATGTACAATGCAGTTCTACTCAGCTGTTAGAAACAGGGATATTGCATCTATTGAAGGTAAATGGATGGCACTGGAAGAAATCATGCTGAGTGAAGTTAGTCAAACAGAGAATCAAGGCCGAATGGTATCCTTCATTTGTGGAGGCTGGACCTAAACCCAGGCTCAGGAGTAAAGTAGACAAATTCATGTTTTAGATCCATAGAAAAAAATACAAAATGTTAATATTTATGTGATACAGTTGCAATATATTTCATAAGATATTTGAACAAGCTATGCTGCATACCTGTACAAAAATGTAAATGTTTAATCCCATTGTCAAATATTTTGAAGAATAACAAGGGTTGATAGGAAGGG
>PVKS010006196.1:0-80003 GCA_004027875.1 Aplodontia rufa
ACCTGTACCATAGGTCTGAGTAGGGGACAGGAAGGTCCCTCATCAGGACAAGGGCTCCACCTGTACCATAGGTCTGAGTAGGGGACAGGAAGGTCCCTGCAATACCTGTCTTCCGTAGACTTCCCTTGTTCTTCTTGACATCTGCATTTCTAATAGAATAAATCCGTCAGCTTCCATGGACACATGCAAAAGTGTACTAGAGTTTTTATTGAGATTGCACTGAACCTGTATGTTGACTTGGGAAGGATTAGTACTTTTAACATACTGAGACTTTAAAACACATCCCATGTCTTTCCATTTGTGTTGCTCTTAATTTCTTGAGATAAAATTCAGGTAGCATTTTAACCTTTAGCTACCTTAAAACGTGTGACGAGGTATTTTTGGTACATGTTGATGTACCAGCATCACTGCTGTTCAATTCCAGTAGTTTTTCATCACCCCAGACCATTTAAGCAAGCCTTCCTCGTTTCCTCTGCCCTTAGCCTCTGGGCACCTCTAGCTGTGCTCTCTCTGTAAGGAATCGCCTCCTGCAGATATTTAATGTCAATGGGATTCTGCAGTAAGTGGACTTTTTTTGGTCTGGCCTTTTTTGGTTAACATATTTTCAGTGTTCATCTATATTCTAGCATGCGTCAGTATTTATTCCTTTTTATGGCTGAATAATATTCCCTTGCATGTGCATCCCACAGTTAATCTGCTAATCTGCTGCCAAGTGTTTGGGTGGCGTCCACTGCTGGGTTACTGCACTAGCTGCCGTGCAGTTTTCTGTGGTCGTATGTTTTCATTTTCTGTGCATGTGCTGCTTTGCGGTGACTCTGACTGCCTCCGTGGCTGCACCACAATGCATTCCCACCAGCAAGGGTGAGGTTCCCATATCTGCACAACCTTTCTGACAGTTGTCACTTTCTGCCTCTCTGGCTGCAGTCACCCTGCAGCATGAAGGGGCAGAGTGTCTTCCTACTCCGGGGGTACGGAGCACCTCTCAAGTGCTTGTTGGACGTCTGTGGGTGCTCCCTGGAGAATGCCTGCTGACATCCATTCCTTTGTCTTTGCTTTGGTGGTTTCGAGTCCTCTGTGTGTACTGAGCACTACGCCCTTGTCAGGTAAGTGACTGGCGAGCCTGTCCTCAGCTTCCGAGTGCTGCCTTCTCCCTTTCTTGGGTGTCCTGTGAGGCACGAGCGTCGTTGGCTTGGCTGGTGTCTGATTTATCTGCTGTTCTGCTCCCTGTGCTTTGGCGTCAAGTGTGAGGAGCCCTTGGGTCACCCAAGGTCATGAGGCCTCGCCTCTCGCGATGCTGGCTTTTTATTCTCCTATTGGTGCTACGAGTCCTACTGTGTGTCTTGCTGGAAACTCATTGCTCTTGTTTGGCTCTTTGAAGAATCAACTTGGGTTTTTTAAAGTCTCTCCATTGTGGGTTTCTACTTTCCACTGATTTGCGGTGTTCAGAAGAGACTGGGTGGGGTCCGGCTTCTGACCCACCCACTCTCCCTCCTGCCTGCTCTGTGTTGCTGCAGTTCCTTCTGGAGCTGCCGCAGACACAACTTTGATATGGTGCACTCTCCTTACACTCAGTGAGAAGCAGGTCTCTTCCCTTATGGCTGCTTCTCTTCCCGGGATTTGATTGGAAATGTATTGCTCAACTACTATAAATCTGGAGAATTTTTAGGTATGTTTGTTATCACTGGATCCCACTGTGATTATAGAACATATAAAATCACTTAAAATATATTTCAAAGTGCTTTTTACCCATAACATGAAAGATTTTTTTACAAATATTTCTTGTGAAATTGAAAAGTTAATCAATTTTGATAAATGTGTTTTTACATATTTGTACAAATTTTTTTTCCATTTTAATTTTTATTCAGAGTTGTTCCATAGTCTTTGTATGGTTGTAATTCCTCTGTTTTTAAGTCAAGTTTCGGTTTTTGTTTTATGTTTTGAAACTGTGTAAGTAGGTACATATGTATTTAGAATCTGATCTTCCTACTAAATTTTACTTTTTAAAGTTTGAAATGTCCCTCTTTATCTCCAAAAATGCTTGCTGCTTTAAAGTATGTCTAATACTAGTTGAGCCATAGCGAATGTTTTTTGGTAAGTATTTTTAAAGTTTATGTTTTTCAATTCATTTATTTTAGACTTTCATATTCTTACATTTAAATATATATATTTATTATAAGCAATATATTCTGGATTTTCAGATGACGATGCTAAAACTTTTATCATTTATTAGCATTATTGACATTTTAATGTAATGTCATGATATTTTTCTGCTTAAATGTATCCTTTACAATTCTTCCCTACTTGTACCACCCGTTCTTCCATCCATCTTTCTCTTCCTTAGCTTCGTTTCGAGCAGTTGCATCTGTTTCAGTTATGCTGGCCTTGTCACCCTGTTGGAGGCATTTTGCTGGTCTTCTCGTGGTCACAGTGCGGGTAGTAGCGTGTCCTCAATTTATTTGGATGTCAGTTAAACATTGTTTTCACTGCTTCTTGGATACTCAAGGGCATCTCTACTTTTGGGGACAGTTGTTATTTTGTTTTAATTCTTCATATAATTTAAATCCCATAAGAATTTTTAATCTTCGTAGTTCTATCAATATTCAATGAGAATCAAACAGGAACTCACGCTTCCCAACGTTTCCGCTCGTCCTTGTGTTTAAAGCTTCTTTCCGACCTCATTTCTCTGGGGTTGAAAAGCTCCCGTCTCTTTATTTCTTTCAGTATTGTTCTGTATGATGAGCTCTCAGTTCTTGTTTGTTTAAAGCGTTCATTTCACCAGTGCTCAAAGGCCGTTGTGGCCACGTGTTCCTTCCAGCTGGGAGCTACTTTCTGCAGCACGTGTGACACCGCCTCTCACCTCCTGCCAGCTCCTGTTGTTCTCACTTCAGGGTGGAGGACATTCTGCTCCCTGCTGCTCAACGATGGTGTCTTTGTCCCCCAGCAGTGTGCAGTGTGTGCTAGTGGGATTCTAGCCCTCACCTTGGTGAGCCGCTCTTCTCCAGTGCGGTGGGAGCCGGCTGGGTTTGGGGTTGCACAGGTACTAAGTCAAGGAGTGGATCATCCTGCTTGGGTCTGACTCAGGTGACAATGTTGAGCACAGAGCTTCTACAGCTGGCTTTGGAGGGAGGCCACCAACAGCGGTGCTGTGCATTGCTCAGGAATATGGGTGGCCTGCAGCAGCTTGGCATGGTCTCCACCAGCAGTCAGAAAAAAAGGACACCTCAGTCTCGAGGGCTGAGTGCCTACAACCTGGAGGGGCTGGGAGGAGGCTGCAGGCTCCAGGTGAGCACTCAGCCATGGGGACACCCTGGGATCCCCGGATTGCAGCCTGGGGAGGGCTGGACGTGGAGCCCTGCTTGGGCCTCTGTTCCAGGGCGCTCTGAGATAATGAGAGTGTGAAGGAAACTAGCCCATGACTTCGCCTTCTTCACTGATCTTCTATCTTGCAACGAGCCCGGCCCCTCTTGGGTCTGTGGGTCCACATGACATTTGTCCAGGCAACGTGCCTGTCCTGGATCTTTCAGCCTTAGTCCCCTCCCTGCTAGCTTCGCGGTGCTTCTTGTGTCCTTGTTGCTGTGTCTCACGTATGTAGCTAGCATGGATCTAGCACGTCTCCAGCTCAATCGTCCTCCTCCACCTCAGTGTCTCACAGCCCAGCCCCTGGAATTTCTAATGTGTCTCCATGCTTTCCTGCACCATCCTAATCCCTACCTGTTTGTTCTTGGCCACTTGCTGGCGCCTGCTCAGGTGCAGGTGGCCAAGGGTCATGAGGGGACGGCTCCTCTGAGTTTCCAGGCCTGGCTGCTGGGCGGCCTGAGCTCCAAGCAGCCTCTTCCCAGGACATGAAGCTTCATTTGCACCCGGCCACAGTGCGCCTTCTGCCTTCATGCTTCTAGAAGCCGAGGAGCGACCGTGGGGTTGAAACTGGAGAGCACCCAGCTTGCCTCGCCGTTTTCCTCGCCTCTGGAATCTGGTGTCTGTAAACTCTGTTCTCCATCCATCGCTGGCTCTTCCAACGCTCTGAAGACTCATAGATGTCAACGTTGTTCTTCTTGCTCGGGAGGATTTCGGGCCCACCCCAGACTCAGCTTGTAAGGCCAGTTAGTGGAAACACGCAGCGGATGTTCTCCGGTGAATTTCCATTTCACCCCCTGCTCTCCAGCTATGTAAGAGCAGCTCGCAGAACCAGCTGGGTCTAAAGGCAGCTTGCTCGTGGTTACTGAGAGCTTTGTGGTGGAAACACGTTCACGGCTCAGCGTCTAACCCATTGGAAATACCCAAGATGCGGGCGGAAGTCCACACTGACAGGACAGCAGGCGTAGTAGCTGTGCTTCAGCAGCCTGGGGCCAAAGCCAGTCCGAGTGACCTTGAGCCGTAAATGTGGGCACAGCCTCCTGCACCTCTAGACCTTTGCTGCTCATGGGAGGAAACCGCTCCTCTAAGCCTGGGGGCCAGGTCCAGCTGAAGCAAGGACGTGTAGCTAACGTGCACAGGGCATGGTATCTCACGGACGGGGCCGTTCACCACCATCTGCACTAGACAAGTTGCCCAATTTCAGCCTCAGTTTCCCCATTTGTGGAAGGAAAGTTGTATGGCAATTGACCAGCATCACTTTTGACAGCCTGCTGCCCAGAGCCACCTGGGAGGTGTGGCCATCTCTCCCTCGTCCTCACGGCCTTGCCTTCCATGGCTGGGAGTCTTGCGTGGCCACTCTGATGCTGATTTCTTTTTTTCCTCTGACTTCAGCACATGTGTGGTGGGCATTTGTGCTGCGGGAATCTCCGTCACCATGCCGAGGAGCCTAGCAACCTCTTCAGAGCGCAGGCTGGTGGCCCTCACTGTCCCCACAAGCCAGGAGGGTCAGCATGGCCCCGGAGAAGCCCAGGAGAAACCCTTCTATCACACAGGTGTGGCGGCAGAAGGACCTGTGTGGGGAGACGCTGGGGGCTCCTGAGCATCGGGGCAGGCTGCTGGCAGCACGTAGCAGGTCTGCCCGGCCCTTGCAACAGGGGTCACCATGTGGCATGTGCAGGGGCTCTGTGGTTGGGCCACACCAGACAGCTGTGTGGGGAGACAGAGGAAATAGGACCCGTCATTGCATCTGGACACAGGTTGCTGACTGTCCTTCTGCTCAAATGTCTGTGGGACCAGCAGAGGGACTAGAGCTGCAGAGAGGAACCAGCCGCTGACAGGAGTAGAGGGAGAGCCTTGGTGTCCCTGTACATGACTGAGGACTGGGGGAGGGGGACAGGGCCAGTGCAGGGCTGACCCGCCTGTGGAGCACCAGCCTCTGTGACTGCCTTCCTTTCAGGGAGCAGAGGGAGGTCCAGCTATTGCCCCACTTGCTCTGGCACCCGCCCAGTTCTGGTATCTTTTCACTCTACCATCAGAGACAGGATCGATTGGAGAGCCAGAGGGCTTGGGTCCCCTCCACACCACTGTGTCAACTAAGGAGTGTGTGAGCAGGTAATGTGACCTGGGAGCAACCGCAGCTGGGGGACTGAGCTGAGGCCCTGCCAAGTGTCCTCCGCACCTGTGAGCCCCAGGAGCTCTCTGCCATTCTCTATCTTTCCCTGAACCCGAGCCTCTGCATGTACCCTTCAGATTGGGACTGGACTTCACTGAGCCTGAGCCTCCGTACTCACCCTTCGCACACTCACTGGACTTCACAGATGACCCGCAGCGGTGGTCAGGCCTCTCCTGCAGTAGCAGGTGGATGGGCCAGACCCACCTCTCCCACTGGAGAAGCAGAGCGGACTGGGAAGGATGGCTGCTGTAACTGCAGCTGGGGTGACAGAGATTTGGATCTGGCCATTGTTCTGGCCCTGGACACCTTGCTCCCCACCCAGGGCCCCCGTTTCCTGCTTTGTGCATTGAAGGCTATGCCAGCTTGGCGGCACTCTCAATGCCCTCCATGGGGTGCGTTTGCCTTTGAACCGGGTCAGGAGGAGACTGGAGAGTGGTCTCAAATGGAGGCTCCTTGCCCTGCTCCTGCACTGTGACATAGGCGATGCTGTCCACGGAGTGTAGCGCTATGGGCATCAGGGCCACGTTGTGCCTTTGGACTCCAGGGTGATGGACTCAGGGAAACGGACCCAGGCCCAGGTGCTCACTGGAGTCATCACCCTCGCGTCCTCTGCAGGGGGTCGGAAGGCAGATGGGATTGAGATACTCTTTTCCGTTTTCCAAGGTGCTGAAAGTCAGAACGATTCATGTGACTGGCACCGCGTCAGGAGGCTCCATCGCAGTCCCAGAAGAATCACTCCAACTGCACCCTTCACGGTGGCCTGCACCGCCAAGCTGAGATCCCACAGCCACCACACCAATCCAAAGTGAGTTTGCGAGGTGCGGGAATACAATTTTGTCTGGATTACACCCCTGCTTTGCTTCTGTGCCGGTCAAATAGAGGATGAAAATGACAGGTCTGCATTTCACGCCACTTTTCCATCGAGCCAGCTGGACTGTTTCAGAAGCTGCCTGTGTGGCGTGCATCGCAGACACTCAGGACCAGGAACAGGAGTGACATCCCCTCCTTCCTGTCTGGCAGGTGCTTTGCCTATGTCACCTCACGGAATTCATCTGCTCAAACCCCAGGAGTTGGGTGCTGTGTCCATTTCAGAGATAACGCTGGCAGGGTGCTAAGGACCTGGAATCTTCAGGACTGTTTGGTTCTCAGGCTTTGTGCCTTGCCCTGGCCTTTGCCTTTTGGTGCAATAAGCTTCTTCAGGCTTGCGTTCTCACGTTCAGGTTTACCCGGCTTCAATGCGGGCGCCTGCCAGCTTGGCCTGGAACCATCAGCAGCAACACTTCCTGGTTTCTTGTTTGCTTGGCTGCGGCCGAGCACGCTGCTCCCTTCCCACGTGGTGGGACCACGGCACTGATGTTTCCACAGGGCTGGAGAGCAGGTCTGTGACTTGCCACCCACTGTCATGTGGAGCCCTGGGCTTTACACCTGCAGGGCTGGAGGAAAAAAGGAGCCGTCAGGCAGAGGCTGGCTGGGAATGGTTTTCCCCTGGTGGATGGCAGATAAAGACTTTCCTCCTGATTTAAAGAGAGCTCTTTCAGGTTTAAAGGGAGGATACTTGGTCATAGAGAGCTCCTCAAATATGTAGTCTGGTTTAAAGACCAGCTTTTTCTTATCTTCATCTCAAAATAAGTGATTGATTAGTAGGTTATTTCCTGGACATCTCTCGAATCCCTCCGCCTCTCTACTCTGCCACCCTTCGTCTGCCCAGCCTGGAACCTGTGATCTCTGAAGCTGACTGCGTGGTGGGTGGTCATCTCTCCAAGGCCCTGTGCCACTCAGCCTCCGAGGTCTGGGGCCTTGCAGGGTACAGGGCCCTCCTCACCGGAGCCTGGGCTCTGCTTGCCACTCCATGGCTCCGCCTGCCCCTGGCTCCCTCTCCATGCCTGCTTGGGTCCAGGAGCCCCTGGGCACCTCCTGTGCCCTCTGCCCCCATGCAGGTGCAGCATCACTCCCCTGGCTCTGCAGCCTTCTGCCTGCAACTCTTTGTGTGATCTCATAAGCACCTTCTTCTCCAGGCCCCACCTGGCGTGGAATTGTCTCAATGAACAGCTGAATGAATTGCTGAATGAACAGCTCTCAGTGGCTACATGTCAGCACCAGGATATGGCAGAGATAAGAGTGAGTCTTGGGGGCAGCTCCTGGGGGTTGGGGAAGCCCCCTCCTGGGGTCTCTATCTCAGGTGCTCTTGAAGTGTGGGGAGGGGTGCCCAGAGGTGGCAAAGCGACTGATCCGCAAACTCAGCCCAATAAGGGCCTTCAGATCCTGTGATCACTGCGTCAGCAGTGGAGTCAATTAGTAAGCCAGCCTGGGACTGCTCAGAATTGCTAAGTCACCGCACTAGCTGGCTGAAATCGGGCAGGGCCTCGGACCCTCACATGATGCACTTCACCCCAGCTGCCCTGGTAAGCGGTTTGGGGAAGTACAGACGTAACCTATCATCTTTATACCCCATGAGGAAGCTGAGATAAACGACCTGGGTGAGGTCACACAGCTAATCAGGGCTGAGGCCCGAGTGGGAACGTGAACACTTTACTTTCAGTGTCCCTCCTTTGGAGCCTGTCTCCCACTCCGATTCCTGTTTATCTGCTATCTGTCTACCGTTGTCATCTTCACCTGTCTACGTATTTAGTTTGCATCATGAGCAACGAAGACAAGCAGCTTGCAAGGAGCCTTCCCACGCCCACTCAAGCTGGATGGTTTTCTGTGGGTCCTGGTCTGGTACTCGAGGGACCTATGTGTCCAAGAGCTATGCTGCGGGCTGGCGGCATCCCAGACCCCTGTGGGAAGTGCCTCCTCCGGCCCACCTCCTCCTCCCCGCCCACCCCATCCACCTCCTCCTTGCCCACCTCCCCCTCCCCGCCCACCTCCTCCTCACCCAGCCCCTCCTCCTCCCCGCCCACCTCCTTTCCCACCTTCTCTAAGACTTTTGCTGCTCCTGAGTCTGGTGGCTTCTGGCATATTTCCAGCCCCCGCTCCTCCGATATGGCCCCTCTTCTGCCCTGGAGGTGGCATCATACCTGACTTCAAGTTTCTTTGGCATCAACCCTGGTCCCTGGGGAACAACCCAGTACTGATCCTTCGTGGATGGCAGCCTGGCCCTACTGCTTCAGACCCCAGGACCAGACTCCTCTCCTGTACTGCAGGCTCAGCCAGAGCGATGCACCACGATGCTTGGCCACAAGCTCCACTCACAGCCAGGAGCTGAGCCCTGCTGAGGGCCCTGCCAGGCACTGTCCTTCTCTCCACTCCAGAGTCCCTCCCACAGAGGCACCTTAGTGTCAGCATCAGCCTCCCAGAAGCCTAGGCAGCTCCACATCTGCCAGAACAGAGGTGGTGTGGAGACCGCTGTGGTCCTGGGTGGGCAGGGGCAGGACATGTAGGCCACACAGTCCCTGGTCCTCTGGGCTGGACAGGAGCAGGGTATCAGCTCCCACAGCCCCTGGTCCTCTGGGCTGGACAGGAGCAGGATATCAGCTCCCACAGCCCCTGGTCCTCTGGGCTGGGCCAGAAGCAGGGTGTCAGTTCACACAGCCCCTGATCCTCTGGGCTGGACAGGAACAGGGTGTCAGCTCACACAGCCCCTGGTCCTCTGGGCTGGACCAGGAGCAGGGTGTCCGGTCCCCTACTCTCTTGGAACATAGTGGCACAATGCTCCACCTGGACACAGGGCCCTGGATGCCCGCCTCTGGCTGGGCAACTCTTTTGGCAGCTTCCCTGATGGGAGGAACGTGTGGGTGCTGGTGGGAAGCCTGCACCTCTGGGAATGGTGGGTGTCTGGTGTTGGTGTTTTGAAAACTGCCTCTGTAGATGCTCTGTCCACGGATCATTTGGTTCAGGCAGGAAGGTGACCCTGGTCCTGAGATGGAAGTGAATTCCCTTACTGGCCTACGACTTCTGCCTCTTTAGTTTTTTCCTGGTGTTCCCCAGAGGCCTCCTGTGCGCCTCACTCTGCCGGTCTGCCTTGCTCGGTGTGGCACCTCTCCGTCTACAGTTCGAGGTCTTCAATGGCGTGGTTGAGGCTTCTCCTCTGCTACTGTCCTGCATCTTATTTCATCTGTGTGGTGGACCCACAGGGCGTTCTTCTGTCTTTGCTTTAGATAATCAATCATCTTTAGAGCCATTAGAGTAAAAATCCTTTTGATTTTCCCCATTCCTGTTAGGTCCACGCTTGCCTGAGGCACTCTCTCCAACCTTTCTCACACACCAGGGCTCTTGGCCACTAATTGTTTTTATTTGTCTGAAGCCCTGTTGGCTTCCTGTTTGGAGGGCACCTCCCGCAGGCCGGCTCTGAGCTGCTGTGTGCGTGGTAAGGGTCGGGCTCCACTGCCTTATGTTTGCCTGATGTTTGGACGGACGTTGGCGTGGGGCACAGTTCCTGGCTTGCTTTTGTTTTCCATTTGCATGCTTTTCCTCCTGTTCTCCTCCCCGGGTTTCTGTGCCTTTGGTCCAGCAGTTTGGTGTGACATGATCCGCTGGGGTTTCTGTGCCTTTGGTCCAGCAGTTTGGTGTGACATGATCCGCTGGGGTTTCTGTGCCTTTGGTCCAGCAGTTTGGTGTGACATGATCCGTTGGGGTTTCTGTGCCTTTGGTCCAGCAGTTTGGTGTGACATGATCCGCTGGGGTTTCTTTGAGCTCCTTGGCCGTGATTGGCTCTTTCATTACTTTGGGAGGAACCCTTGGCTAGTGCCCATTGAAGTATTTCTTTTCTTCCAAGCTGGCTCTGCCCCCAGCCTGGGCTTTCAGTTGTGCCTTTGCTCCCTTGTTTTATGTTGTCCCCGGCCCTCGGGTGCCCGTTTTGCTGCCTCTCGCTGTGCGGGGCTCTCGTGGCTGCCGAGGGGCCTGCCCGACACATCCTCTGTTCCTGTGCCTGTGCCTCTCACCACTGCCCGTGTTTCCTGTTGATTGTCCGGCAGCTTGTGCTGGAACTCCCCGGAAGGCTGTGCGTGCGGTCCCCTTTCCACGTGGTGCTGTAGCTGACTAATTGTGTGGCTCATTTGAGCCCCTGCCTGAGAGCCTCTGCCCTGCTGCATGCCATTCTGGGCACTGCTTGTATGTACAGCTCATGGTTTGGGGACACCTCTGATAGAACGGTTGAGTCTGGGGAAGTGACACAAGCCCCTCTGCCCGTGGTGAGGGGCTGAGCTAATGCAGCCTGCAGTGCTCTGGGTTTGAATTGTGTTGTTGCCCAGGGTCCCTCGGGTTCCAGCACCTCCTTTGATGTGGGTGGGGGCTGATTTGCCGCCTTCCACATCAGAGCTTCTGCGACCCTCTCTCCTCCTCAGTCTGCCTCACTTCACGCCTCTTTTCCTCGCCCTAGGCTGCCTGGTGGTGCTGGATCTGTGCGTTCCATGAATTCTTTTGTCTTCCAGCTTCCAAGGCTCCCTGCTCTCCCACTGGCCTGCACCTGTCCTTCAGAGACTTGTTCATGATTTCCAGTGGATTCTTCTCCCTGGGCCTTCCATCAGCAGGCTCTGCACCCACCCCTCTCTCAGCTACTTGTCTGGGCTGCGGGGAGGGCCTGGCTGTGACCTCAGCTGTGTTGGACTCCATGAAGTGACAGTTCAGTGGCTGTGGTCTTTTCTGTTCTGCACGTCATGAGGGTGAGCGTGGGGCTTCCCAGCGCTGTCCTGAGTGGACGTCAGGAGGCTGCCCTCGTGTTTCTGGTTGCTGAGTGGCTCTTCCTGCCCTCATTGTGCTCCTCCAAGCTCCCTGTTCTCACAACACAGCTGACCTCTTCTGCCGCCCTCTTACCTTCTGAGTGACAGTCTCCTCCTCAGCCCTTCTCCCTGTGTAGCTCCTGCTTCCTGCAAATTGCTTTTGTTCCGTTTTGTTGTTCTGGTCAGTGGCTCGCTTGTTAGCAGCATTTCTCAGATGTCTAGAATTGCTTGACCATCTGCTCATGATCAAGAGTGACAGGCCAGCAATCGGTGGAGCTCTGAGGGCGCTGGCGGAGCCGGGCGAACGGGCTTTGCTGGAGGGGGGTCACTGGCAGGAGCGCTGCTGCAGCCCCTCCGCTTTTCCTCTTCCATGATGGGATTCCCAGAGGAGGCTTGGGGAAAGGAGGTCTGGCCACGCCCTGAAGCCCAGCATTCTGGAGGGTTCCATTGAAATGGTGAAGGGATTTTACCAGTGTCTTTCTGCAGCCCTGGTCCCATTGCTAGGAAAATCGCTACTTGCTTAGGATGCCTGAAGAGGCGAACGTTTTAATTAAGCTCTGCAGTCCATCCTGCTTTCCCATCCTCCTCCTGGAGTGTGTGTGTTAGATCTTCACCCTCAGGCCAAAAGCCTTTGATGTGCTGCTTCTTTGCAGGCTGAGACTGAGCACAGGGTCACAGCTGCACCAGGTTTATGAAGCAGTAAGTGTCATGAAGAGGCCACCTGGCCAAAGCTCATCCTGGCCTTTGCCGGGTGGTGGCAGGGCCGGGTTCCTGCGAGCCAGCCCCAGAGGGCTTGGGATCCAGCCTCTCCTCTGAGCCCAGCAACAGCCAGGTACCCAGGGCACAAAGGCCTTAGGGGGTGGCCTTATGGCAGGAGGAAGGTGGCCTTGGCCTCCCCATCTGCATTTGCTTGGGGACACTGCATCTTGCTGAGCTCTTTGACAGCCATAGTCTCCAGAGTCCTCCCAACCGTGTGTGGGTCAGGGAGAGTGAATTTCACGAGCCCCACTTCCAGTTGAAGCTGTGTGGCTTGAGAATGAAGGATTCAGATGCTGAGGGGTTTGGGGGCCATAGCCCTTGGTGGGAGCTGTGCTGCAGGAGAGGAGTGCAGGTCAGGAGTGCTCAGGCATGTGACTGCTCGGATGGGCTGGTGCTGGCACACAGAGGCTGGTCCCTAGACCAGGGCTACCTGTAGGAGAGCCTCGGTGGCTTGTCTATCAGGACGCATGCCAGGGTATTTGTGTGAGTGGTTTGTAGCCCTTGTGAGCAGGCATGGGTCCTGTGCTTTCTCCACTGAGCTAACAGATAAACAGTTCTGCACCTTGCATGACATGGAGCCGGCACTGGTGATTCTAGGGAGCGGGTCCTTACTGTGAACGTGTAGAACGGGTCACTGGAGCACTTAACACTTCTCTGGGGCAGTGGCACACCCAGACTGGGTGACCTGATGCTCCTGCCCTCCAGCGCTGCTCTCTATGCTGAGGTCTGCTTGCGTCTCAGAAGCACAGGGCATGCTTCTCTGCATGCACACAGCAGAGCTCCTGGTTTCCCTCGATTAGACCCTTCATTCCAGCCTCTGTAAAGAATCTTGATAGCAGTCTTTTAGCATTCCAGCAGGGCTGTCTGCGGTAATGTATTGGAGGGTATAGGTGCCACTCGTGTGCAAAGAGCTTGAAAAATGACCAGACAGGGCCAGGCGCACCGTGTCTGTTGTCAGCAGCACCGGCAGGATAATAAATCAACCTGTCTCATGTCAAGGGTCAGTTCATTTGATGTTTAAAGTGTTGGGCCAATCTAATCAGGCCGGGCATGGCCCATTTGTCTGTGAGCCACCGGTGCCGTTGCGAGGCCGAGATTGCCCTGAGCTGTGCTTCTCTGCCCTGATGACTTTGGGGCCTCGGGACCAGGGAGGCACTAAGCAGTCTGTACCTCAGAGATGGAGGCTCCTGCGTGCTGCTTGGCTGGGAGGAAGCGCCCCTTGGTGGTTGGTGCAGGGTGCACTTTGGTGGTGCTCTCAGGGAGACTTGGGCGCAGCACAAGGTGAAATCGTGGGGCCCCTGTCACAAAAGCAGGGCAGAGCGCCGCTAAAAGCAGTAAAATGTATCTTCTTTCCGTCTTCCATGGTCCTGCTTGTGACTCGGCCTGCAGCTTTTATTGGGTACCTAAGCAATTCTAAGTAAAGAAAAACTGAAATTTTGAATTATTAAGAAGAGTCTTTTTACTGTTCGGTGCTAGTTTTAAAGACGACTCATGAGAGAATTGAACTCATTGTGGAGTTTTGAAATCACAGTGTTCATGTTTTGTGACTTGCCCTGGTGCCTCTAGCTTCAGAGGAGACCAAGGTAGCAGAGGGAGGCAAAGGGGGAAGAGGCTCCCCCAGGCAGGGCGCTAGAGAGGCACAGGTGCACTCTGACCTGAGTCTGAGCAGAGCAGCCTCTGGCATGGCCAGCCAGCCATTTCCCTTTCCAGGCCCACAGCCCCAGCCCAGGGCACACAGGTGACCCCCAGAGTTCCTAAGCATCAGTGCAGGGTCATGTTCAGGACTTGAGGGAGGTGGGAGGTGGCAATAGAGGCTGCTCTCAGCAAGGCACAGGATGGCCCTCCCTACCCGAGGTCACATACCCTCACGATGTGATGCCTGGGCAGAGGCCCCCAAGGGTGGGGGACAGAAACAGGGCAGCAACACCTGGCTACCTGGTGCCCAGATGCTGTGGCCAAGAACTGACCTGGGCTGAGCATCTGGCCCTTCTGAGAGCCCCGTGATGCCCCCCAGCTCAGGAGGAGCCGGACATCAGAGGTCGGTGAAATGGCTTGGACCCTCAACAACCGACAGGAAGCAAAGCATTTCAGAGCCTAGGCGTAAGAGCTCTTCAGAGGGACAGGAAAGGAAAGAGCTTCGTGAGCATTTTGAGAGTGCGCAGGCAGCTGTGCGGGGAGAGGAGGGAGAGCCTGAGTGGGGGGCAGGGGCAGTGGAGGGGCCTCCTTGTGGATAGAGCGTGCTGAGCTGGACTCCGAGGGGTCTCAGAGCAGAGAGAAAGGACTTAACTGGGACACGTTCCACTGACCCATCTGTGCAACTCTGGGGAAGTCATTCACTTCCTTATGCCTCGGTTTCCTCTCCTGTTACCCCAAGAACAACGTGTGATCTAAGACAGCAGTGAAGGCAATCCTGCCCCGTGTGAAGCTCCAGCTGCGGCTGCCTCTGCTGGTGGCCCTGGAGTGCGGGAGGGAATCTGGAGATGGCACCTCTTGCCTGTGTCAGGGACAACATGGAGGAGGAGACCTGGGAGAGAGGGGAGCTCTGGTTGAGGAAAGGCAAGGAAACAAGGAAGAGTCCGGACCCCGAGCTACCTGAGTGGGGGGTGAGGGTGCTGGTGGTTACCCTGGCAGGTGCCCAGCAGCTCCACGCAGATCCTGGCGGAGACGGTGAGGGAAGCAAGAGGGCAGGTGGGGTGCATGGGCCGCCCAGGGCTGCCATTCCCTTCTTCCCTCCTGTGCCAAGCCTGGAGAGACCGGGGCACCAGGGAGCTCTTCTCCAACCCCCTCACCCCGAGGTGGAGTCTGTACCAGATGAGGGAGTCAGCGCCTGGGAGCCAGGGGTGATTTCCACAGTAAAAGTGCACAACCCCGTAGTAGGCCGCACCAGCTTTGCTCCTCTTCTTCTTCTAACCTCACCAGCTGCCCACCATCCAAGGAGACCCATCTGCTGGAATCTTCCAGAGGCAGCACCCAGGCCATAGGGAGCAGGGCAGGAGGGGCACTGCTGCTTACGCCATGTGATCTTGGCCAGAGGCAGGCAGAAGGGTGGGACATCTGCAGGGCAGCTTCCCTGGTGAGTGGTAGGAACCAGGAGGACACTCGCCCTCTGTCATCCGCCCAGCACCTCTCAGGAGGCTGCCGGTGTACTGTGGGGCCCTGCAACTCCGGTTCAAATGTGTCAATGTGGTACTCTGGGCCTGTTGATCCCCTAGCCATGGAGAGAGGAAAAGGGGTGGCTGAACACGAGCTGGTGGTGACAGGACGGATGCTTGCCTGCTGGTGGGGAGGTGAATCTCGGGGGCTGGCCAGGGCTCCTGCTGGACCTGCCCAGTCAGACCTACCTGCTTATCAATCACCACCACATGGAAGGTGGTGGACTGGAGCTAGGGGACATTCTGCCTGTCCCTCAGGGAGTGGCCAGCATCCAGATGCGAGCTCACCTCAGCTCAGAGGCTGCAGGTGACACACACCAGCACCACTGTGGGAGTCAGAGGGACATAAGGTGGAGATGCCAGGGGACCATCCAGGCTCTGGGAGCTGGCCCTCCCTGGGTCCACACAGGGGCTCTACAGGGTCGCTTTCTGGAATTTTCTTTAAAATGTGGATGGAGGTTTAGTTTCAGGCTTGTGGGGAGGGTATCTGCTCTGGAGCCCAGCTGCCGGGGTTCAGGCCCCATCATGGTGCTCTCTGCAGTGTGACTTGCACTAGCGATTCAGCACAACAGCCATGTGGATGCTTTAGGGCTGCTGAGAGAACAGGATGATACATGTACACACACACACATGCAGGTGAGGCACACATGCACAGCACACATACGTGGCTGCTTACATGCATGTGCATGTGCACACACAAGGTCTAGGAGACCGTGTGGAACTCTGGGGAGCTCTGGTTCTTTGTGACCATTCAGATTTTGGTTTGGCTTTTTAGTTGGGTCTGCACAAAGCTACCCCCGCCTGGGGATGGTGACTCAGGAGCCCTGTGCATGGCCAGAGGATGAAATGAGACCCAGGAAAAGATCCTCCTGCTTCAGTTTCAGGGCCTGCAGACAAAACTGGGGTGGGGTCTCCCATGGGTAATGCCAGGACCAACTGGTGTCTGGCAAAGGTGTCCCTGTGGCCACTCTGGTGTATGACAGTCATCCCAGCTTTGTCACAGTGACAGGAAGACTGGTAATGTGTGCACCTCTCCCCACCACTCTGGCACTGACCTCTCCACTGATTAAGTCTGCCAACTCCCTGGGCATCGAGCTGGGCTGGGGGATGCTGTAGGTAGAGTTGCAGCTGAGGCTTAGAGCAGCAGGGCTGCGGGGTTGAGGGTCATGTGCCATTGTGTTTTCTGCATGGTCCTGAGCCTCGCCCCTGGGGTGCCACGCAGTGGAGCAGCATCTCAGCTCTGCCTGTGGGTGGCTACTGCTCTGCTCTGAGTGCTCCCACAGGCTCAGGGCTGACACGAGGAGTCCACCAGCTGCCTTGGCAGCTCAGGTGAGCACAGTGTCTCCCCAGGACACCCCTCCCAGGGCTGTTCCCTGCATTCCTCTTCCCTGCCTCCTCCCCAGCCCAAGCCCTCTACCTGGACCTGCAGGGACAGCACGGGCTTCCCCTGCCAGCGAGATGCACAGCCAGCCTTAGCACCTTACTGAGCTGGGCAGGGCAGTGCCAGGTCTGACACCCACCAGGGAAACCCAGGGCCCCATCCCTGCATGGCCAGCAGGGAGTGGGGTTCAGGAAGCCCTCTCTCTGCTTATGCCACAGAAGCACCAGACACAGGGAGCTGCTGTCCTCAGAGATGCAGTGTGGCATTCATTAAGGACACGTCCACACAGTGACACCTAGGACATCTTAAAGAGGAACATGCTCATGCTATGCATTACAACAGCTTCTTCAGCATAAAATTCCATGAAAAGCTTTTAATTTTCAGTTGACACATGATAACTACATGTGTTTATGGGGCACAAACCGGAGGTTCCATGCAGATATTCACTGTCTGGTCCCGCCAGGGAAGCAGCCACCATCCCCCAGACCGCCGTCCTTTTCAGGGTGCCTGTAGTTAACAGTGAGGCATTCTATATCTCAAAACAGCCGAAAGAGAGGATTTTGAATGCTCCCACCAAGCAGCTCCTGTTTTTATCTTCCAATTTTAAAATCACGGAGGCCCTGGATACTGTGCTGTGCCCTGGTGGGCCTGGCCCTGGGGACGTGTACAGAGCCAGCAACAGGGCTTGGGAAGTAGCTTTTGTAACTGCATTTCCTGTTTTTTCCTCTTTCTTTCTTTACTTCTTTCTTTTTATTTAAGAGAGAGGGATAGAGAGACAGAGAGAGAGAGAGAGACAGACAGACATAATCAATTTTATTTAGTTTTCATGTGACTTTTGTTGCTCGGACACTTTGCCGTACACGTGGTGCTGGGGTTTGAACCCGCGTACTCGTGCATGCCAGGCAAGCACTGTAGCCGCTGAGCTGAGGATCCAGCAGCATTTTTATAGAAATAATAAGCAATTTAATAAAGCAGTGCTTCTGTACCAAGAAGCAAATAGGACCAAGGGCGTCTTTGCTGGAGTCTTTCCCCAAGTTGAAGAGACCTGGTTGGAGACTGTGTGGCACCATCTGATAAGTGGCCTCTCCACTTCCCTGACCCCAAAAGCATCTCAGTGGGAGAAGCAGGCGCCCTGGTTATCTGTGGGACGCCACAAACTGGGTCATGTTAGGGAGGCGAAGGGACTTGGCTGGGCTCACCTGGCCCTTCCAGGGCCAATTCCCTCCGACGCAGCCCACGTGCACAGCTAGTTACCACTGTGGGCTCTGCATCCCAGGGTCCTGACGTGCAGGCCACTTCCTGCTCCATGACCTTCAGCGAGCGCCTGGTCCATGAGCTGGGGGTCTTTGCAGTCAGCCCTGGCTCAGTGCTGCAGGAGTGAGGCCCACAGGAGAGAAAGCACACGTGGCACCTTGTGAAGGATGCAGGGGCTGAGATCTCACCTCATATGACCACTGGGTGGCAATGCAATGGGTGTCCTTTTTTGGACTTTGCATACCAGGCTAATTTGCAGCAATGGAGGAGGGGAGGGCCCCTGGAATGGGTGAATGTGGTGAGCGAAAGGGAAAGTGCATTCCCGGGGGCCTGCCCCTAATTCAGGTGGGGACTACGAGTGACAGACCCACAAGCCCTATCTTGCCTGAGAGCGGGAGCAGGACCCCAGGCGGAGGCAGACAGCTGTCAGTTACCAGCTCACTGATGGGGTTGGCACCAGCGCCCGCCTCCTCCCGAAAGCCCAGGCTTCCTTGGCACAGTGCAGACCTGCAGAAGCCGGGCCTCTCAGGTGGGGGGTATAAGGGCAGTCGGAGGGAGGGGACACTTTGAAGGAGGGTGCTGCTAGTCTGGAAGCATTTGGATGTTAGCAGGTTGTTTCTGAACTCAGGCTATCTGGGTCCACTGAAAACTGCAGTTCAGTCAGCCCTTCCTGGGTCACTAGGCAGGCAGAAGAGCAGAGGAGTGAGAGTCCCTGCCGGCAGGCACAGCATCCACAGGGCTCCCGAGCAGCAGAGCAGGACGTGGGATGGAAGGAGGCATCCTCAGACCCCACCTAAGAAGGAGCCTCAAGGGAAGTCTCAGACAGAAATAAGCAAACACAGGAAGGCCCCAGGCACACCAGAGTGTAACTGTCCGGCTCCTGACCACTCTCACAGCCCTTAACCCGAGGCCCTGAGGGGAGGCCAACCTGAAGGGCAGGCCTGGCCAAGATTGGGTCTGGAGGGCAAAGCATTCCTCAGTCCTGCCTGGGGTGGAGGAATTGTTAGATTGGGAGCTGACGTGTTAATGGCTCCAGGGGACCAAGCACAGGTCTGTAGAAAGCCAGGTAAATTCAGCAGAGGGAGGGAGACAAGGCAGGGTAGAAGTGAGGAAGAGTGCCTCGGGGACTTCAGCAAGACTGTGACCTTGTGATGGGTAGGTAGAGGCTCCCAGACTGAAAAGCAAAGAGGAAGCAGCGGAAGAGAGTTTCAGTGAACTGTGGGGCACTCACAGAGGGCATGGCGTGGTGTGAACTGATGTGGCGTGAACCTTGGGGCACTCACAGAGGGTGTGGCATGGTGTGAACCGTGGAGGACTCACAGAGGACATGATGTGAACTGCGGGGCACTCACAGAGGGCATGGCATGGCATGACAGGAACACCGGACCGAGGAGAAAGAAAGAAAGGAAGGTAAGAGACATTCAAAGCAAGAAGGGCAGGGAGCTTTGAAGAGTCACAGGAGACCTCAATCACCTCCAGGGGCCTACTGAGGAGCAGGGTTAGAGACCACGCCAGAGCCCTCTTCAGGAACCAGGGAAGGCAGAGTGGACAGCTGAGGTTCTAGAAACGCTCCACCCTGCGGTGCAGGCAGCGAATTGACCTCAAGAATGGCACAGCCACTGGCCGTGTGCCTCGGAGGTGCAGCATCTGCCCACCATGCATGAGGCCAGGTTGGGTGCCCAGCACTGCAGAAGGGGAAAAGTGAAGGAGCTGCAGCGTCCATGCAATCAGGGATTACATGGGGTGGGGATTTGGCTCTTGAAGACCTGCTTTGTAAGAAACGCCAAGAGTTTCTTTGGAGTGAAGGAAAATGATCCAGGCTGGAAATTAGATCCAATAAAGAAGGGAGGAGCGCTGGAGAAATAAGGGAGGCAAAGCCATCCGTGTGCTGGGCCTGCGGACTGAGGAGGATCAACAACTGCTTACTCCTCTGCCCGGACCCGAGCCTTTCCACCCTGCTTTGCTCGCCCCGCAGCCTGCCACTCAGCTCCCAGGAGTCTCCCCTCGGGGGGTGCCGCAGCTCAGGGCCAGGTGGTCACATGGGGGAGGAACTGTGGGGCACTCACAGAGGTCATGGCTTGCCTAGCTTGCTGCCTGGCATGCTGCCTGTGTCCTCCGTGGGTGAGCGCTTGGCCAGCAGGCACCTGTGCACTGTCCTGCCACCTGCTCACAACACTCAGGGGTGGGCAGCTAGGCTTAGCAGGCCCCTTGGGCACGTGCTGGGGCCAGGGCTGCGTTGTCACATGGCTTGGCTGAAGGTGCTGTCTGCAAGCTTCACTCCCCATGAGGAGAGCTGCTCTCTGGATTGCTGTGGGAATTTGCAGGGGACAGAAGACTGTTCAGGCCAACATCACCCTGTGGACTCTGAAGCCAGGTGCTGCAGAAGCCACACACTGCTGGACTGGGCAGAGCCAGCTGAGAACAGCCAGGGGCTGGATGGAGCTGGAGACCAGGCCCTGAGAAGCTGAGGTTATGGTGGAAGGAGTGGAGCCCCGAGCGTGTGGAATTAAAGCCACTAGACATGGTGACTATGGCCAGGCAGCTCTATGCCATTTGCTCAGCAAATACATGTTTATTCAGCAAGTGACCTCAACCCGCTCACAGGGTGGACACTGGGGATAAGGTGATGTCTGCTGAAGCTGCCTGGGGAGCTTCCTGACTCACAATCTGCACTTTTAAGCCACAAACCAAGAGTGAATCTTAAGATTTTTAGAAGCAACTGAAGCTTTTCATAGCCTCCCCTGTGATCCTTTCTTCTTGGCGTAGCCGGCGAAACGTCTGTGCCTTTCTTTACAACAGGGCCCTGTCATTACTCACGATGACCTCTATCCCAGAAAACCCATTTTGCTTAAGTCTTTTAAGATGATTAATTGATGATGACCTCTGAATTAAAACTCCATATTTCTTGATTCTAAGATGCGCATTTTTCACTTGTGAGTGTTTCTGAAAGCTGAATTCAGCTTGTAATTGATGGCTGCTTTTAGCATGTTCTTTCTTTTTTTTCTGAAAAGCTGCTAATAAATAGATGGTGCATCTTGTAATTGATGGCGTCTGCAAATCAAGGAAATTGGGTAATTCCCTTTCGTGTTGTAGACAGGATGGCTTACGGCCTGATCAGCATAATCAATTCCATCTCTAAAATTTTGGCAAAGGAAAGTTGAGACAAGAAACCTCACCAAAACTCAATGCAACTTCCTGTCTTGACCCTCTGTTTTGTGGCTTTAAATTGTTTCTGCTTCAGATTCCAAAGCAGCGTTCTCCACATTAATGAGTCACAGTGCCGGAGCAGAGCAGAGCAGGCTGCAGGGCCCCGTGCCATCAGCCAGCTGTGCCACCCCGTCTGCTGGAGCTCTGTGGCCTCACAGGTCCCACCTTACCCTACAGCGCGAAGGGCTTGGCCTGAGGGGTTTTAAGGTTATATGTTCATTACTGGAAACCCTGCAGAAAGAGGGCTTACAGCTGACAACTTAAAAGCAAACACTTAGAAATATGTTAACATTTTACCCTGAAAGAATGTTCTTATAGATAAAAGATAAATAAGTTTATTCTTTACTAAAGAAAAAACTGTACTTTTCTTTTTTTTGGCATTGAACACAGAGACTCTGTACCAATGAGCCACAGCCACAGCCCTTTTTGTTTTTATTTTGAGACAGAGTCTCACTAAGTTGCCAAGGCTGGCCTTGAGTGTGCACCCTCCTGCCTCAGCCTCCCAGGTTGCTGGGATCACAGGCGTGGGCTTCCTCATCTGGCAAGGGTGATGCTTTCTAAAGGGGGAAAGTGTGGTTTTCAGTTTGCCCTAAAATGGATGCCTTTCCCCTGTTGCTGGTGAACGTAAGAGTCAGGGGCAAACCTGACGGGCTGGGGATTTCCAGTGCCTGCTAGTGGAGTCCACTGTGCCGTGTGGCTGAGCTGCCCTGCTCCAGGGCCCTGCACGTGTCTCCAGGGCCTCAGCATGTAGCTCCAGGACCCTGGCATGTAGCTCCAGGACCCTGGCATGTGGCTCCAGGGCCCTGGCATGTGGCTCCAGGGCACTTCCAGCCATGCTGTGCCTGCTTAATTCAGGGACTGAGGTCTTTGCACAGCAGATGCTCAGGGATCCAATGAGGGAATGGGCAGATGCCAGCATGAGGAGTGATGGCCTCTTCCCTTTGTCCTTTGTTCTCTTTCCCTGTGGATCTTGGTGGCCAGCTTCTATGCAGTCATCGTAATTTTTGAGCATTGAATAACAAGGTGTTTAAGAAAACAAGTGGAAGGTCAAATCTGGCAGTCAAGACACTACCGTGCCAGGGCGTCTCTGGAACTCTTGGAGTGCTAATGCCCCCGGGAGGTCCCGTCCCACCACCTACCTGTAGGCGCCGATGGCCTCGGCCTGCCCAGTGCTTGCCTCTCACAGTGGGGTGGTCCTGGGTGACAGCCTTGAGCAGGCTTGATTTCAGTCTGCCTCTTCTCTCCTTTTCTCCACCAAGCCTCTGCTCTGTGAGCTATTGCCATTGTCCCTGTGCCACGCCTCGTCCAGCTTGACACAGCTGGCAGATTAATTGCCTTAACGACTTCGCTGGTGTGACTCTTGTGCTCAGAAGTCTGCCATGGTCTCTGCTGTCCTGGGAGTTGGGCAGAGCCTTCCTCCCGGGGCCCAGGAGGTCAACCAGGGAACCCCAAGGCTGCATCTCCCCAGGCTCCTGCTCCTTCCTCAGACACATTCTGTTCCCATAGCACACTGGGGCTCGGTGCTTGCTGAACGAACAGGGCTGCTTTGACAGTGTTCCAGGACTTCCACAGTGTTTTTGCTCATCCGTGCACTGCCTTTGGAAAATTGCTGCTACCAGCTCCCTAAGATCCCAGGGACACGTGTCCCTGACTTGAGTGCCCTGGCTGTGGCTGCCCTGTGCAGCTGGTTGCTCAGACCTGCCCTGCCCCTGTGGCTGCGGCCCGAGCTTGTCCTCCCTTCCCCAAGACCCTGCTCAGGCTGCTTTCACTCCCCTCCTTTCCTCCTGGCCATTCGTGTTGTGAAATCCAAGCCCTCCTCCAGATGCCTTCTAAATCTGATTCTCCACATCAATATGTCTGGTGGGGGATAAAGGGGACATTGCCCTGAGTCCCTCTAGGTTGGCCCTGCCATCTGCTCCAGGAGGCTCAGCATGGTGGCCTCGAGCTGTCTTGGACTCCAGGAACATGCAGGGCTCCAGCCCAGCCCCGGCCCTGCCCCAGCAGCATCGAGACTGGCCCTGAGGCTTCCAGAAGGTGCTGCAGCTAGTCAAAGGCAGGCCTGGCCCCTTAGCTTACAGAGAGAGGGAAAGTGAGACTCAGGAGGAAACCGACTTCTCGCAGCTCAGCAGCCCAGGTCCTTGGACCCCCATCCTGGGTTTGGCTGTGGAAGAGAGATGAGCTGTGGGCAGTGGTTTCTGATTCTGACTGTAAGAGGTGATGGCCTCGAGGAAGCTGGCCAGTGTCACCATTTTTCCTGCGCACAGGGTGAAGAGACACTCAGTTGTCCAGACATAGAACTGAGGTCCCAGAATGTCAAGGAACAGTTCCACCTGATAACCACCTATCTTGGCAATATCAGTAGATTCACCTTAATCTTAACAGTAAGGAGAAGCAAGCATTGCCTTCTGAAGTAAACCAGGCAGGTGAGGGGGTCTGTGAGCACTATGTTCCAAAGCTGGAGGATATGTGGAAGCCAGAGTGCTGCTGGTCCCCCACGTGTCTAGCTGGCAGTTCACCTCTGGGTCGGTCATGCGGGATGGGTCTCACGTGGTGGTGATGACCCAGGTGGCTCCCCTCAGCTCTCAGGTGGAGACGAGAGGGCATAAAGGATGATGAAGAGCATCAACACCTACAGACCAGACTTGGAGCAAGACCCAGACAATCTCAGTGGGACAGGCGCTGAGGCTGGAAGGGGAGCCCCAAGGTGGAGTGAGATGGGGCCCGGGGTGGACTTGGTGGAGGGCGCTCCCTGCAGACCCAGGCCAGAGCAGCCCATTCTCCTTCCTTCCGGCTGCAGGCCGGCTACGGAGTGTGGGCTCCTTCTTACAAGGGAGCAAGGGCGGCTGTTTCTCATGTCTGTTTTCTCCTGCCGACTTCTTCACTGTGATGAGCCAAATCAGCAGCATGGGCCCTTGAAGTCAAAGTGGCCTTGCTTTCAGTGGTTTACCAGAGTAGAGAACACCCGAAGATGTGGGTGTCCGCATGTGTGCAGTAGAAAGCTCCTTCCAGAGCTGGCCATTCGTTCTCGGGCACTGAGCCCCGTGGGACGGTGCTGCTCATTGTCTGCCCTGAGAGGCCTCCTGTCCACGCTGCTTCTGCCTGCGTATTTCCAACGGGGCGCATCAGACATGTCCAGGGCTGTCTGGTGCGCGTCACCCAGACCCACATGGGTACCCCTCCCCTGGCGTCTCCGTCACACCAGCCCTCCGGTGTCTGTTCTGGGTCTCCCCCAGCCCCTGGCCATTGAGGAAGATCCATAGGCACTTACCAGCGTCAGCCCTGGCAGGGTCTGCAGCTGTGGAGTGGCCTTGGTGTTTTGCCCATTCCTTTACAGTACACAAGCTTTTGAGTCCCACGTGATCCCACTAGCCGACTTTTGCTGCTGTTGCCTGAGTTTTCTGTGTGATACCTGAAATACAAATAAATAATTAGATTAACTTAAATTAGATTAGAGATGAAACCCTGGCCTAGTCCAATACCAAGGAGTTTCCCCGGGGTTTTCTTCTGGGAGTTTCGAGATTCTGCGTGCAGTGCCAGGTCTTCTCTCCACCTTGAGCTGGCCTTGTGTATCATTAGACGAGCCCAGTTGCGCTCTTCTGCGTGTGTGAATGTTTTTCTCTTGCCATGTTGAAGAGGCTGTCTTTTCTCCATTGTAATTCTGCGCATGCTTGTCAATCACTACTGGGCTGTCCATCTGAGTTTATTTCAGGGCTCTCTAGTTCATCATCCTCGGTGTCTGTTTTTATGCCAGTACCACACTGCTCTGATTACTATAGCTTTGTACCATAAAGTGAAGAGGAACTCACACGACTCAATGAAAACCTGAATAACCTGGCTGAAAACCGGACATAGGACCCTGACTCCCATTTTTTCAAAGAAAGCATGTGAACGGTTAGCAGGGATACGAAGGGCTTCACATCACTGATTGTCAGGGAAACGCGCATCCCAAGCACAAGCAGACCCCGCCTCACACCTGGTAGAACAAGGACTTAGGGCAAAGGGATGTAGATTGGAGATAGGCATGGGGGACCCACACTGGTCACATCCCCATGTCACCCAGTCCCCTGTCCTCAGCTGAGACAGTGAGCCCCTCCTGGAGGAGTCTCCTTCTTCAGGCCCAGGACAGCCATGGCACCGACCTGGGCAGATGTCCAGCACTGGAGGGATGGATCCAGAAGTTACGGTGTTTCTGCCTTCCAGACAACATGGGCAAGACTGGAAGGCATTATGCTAAGTGAAAGAAGCCAACAGCAGGGAAGATGGCCTCGATCGCATTTAGACGCAGAATCTAGGGAAGATGCTGACTGTGTACAAGTGCAGAGGAGAATGTGGTTACCAGAGGCAAGAAGGAGAGAGAATGGGGAGAAGCAGGTCAGCTGGTGGGGACTTGCAGTGTGAGTAAGTCTAGAGGCCCGACGGCAGCAGGTGGCCCCTGGTTGCTAACACTGTGCTGTGCACGGGATTTCCCAGGACTGGATTCCAGGCACTCTCCCCACACACGAAAGGCACCCACGGGAGGTGGAGAGCAACGCATGAGCCCAGACACAGCAATCTTTTCACTCCACACATCACGGAACGGGGTGGAGAGGAGGCTCAGGGGCAGACTGCTTGCCTGGCATGTGCAAGGTCCTGGTTCCATCCCCAGCAGTGCACACACAGATAAAGCAAAAACAAAACCAGATGAAAAAGTAAGCATTAACTCTCTCGTTCTTTCACTCTCTCTCTCTTTAAAAAGGAAAAACATCATAGAAAGAGCATCAGAGCAAGAGTTCTATACAACAAAAATAAATCAAAGACACTTTCCCAGCAGTCCTCATCTGCCAAACGGTGAGCCTGCCCATGAAGCAACAGCCGTCAACTTAGGACACAGTCCCTGTCCTTGGATGAGGAGGACTCAAGCTCATCTGAAGGCCATGAGTGTGGGCCAAACATGTGGCCTGTGCACGTCATCGAGTGGCAGTACTTGGGTGCCATCTGCCTCTGTGGACGGAGTGAAGGTCAGGAGGCCCACGTGCAGACCTGAGCCGTGTCCCCACCTGGGAGTGAAGTGCAGAACCCAAGCATGCACTGTGCTGTCAGCAGGGTGGACTGGCACGTGTGCTTGCCAGGATGAACTCCTCCACAGGAGAGGGTGACTGTGGGTCTCTGCCGCAGGAAAGAATCCTGGTGGCCATCTGTGCAGAGCCGTGGTCTGGGCATGCTAGGGGCACGTGTTAGCCAGCCGTCCCCTGCCCCCACACTCCCACATCACAGAGGCCCTCACCTTCAGTCTGCAACTTGTCCCTGGTGAAGCCTGCCCTCTCCTGCTACTGGAATTGCTGCTAGAGTCCCATTTCACTCCAGAGGCCCTTTTACAGTTTTGCCTGAAAATCCCCAGTGGCTGCTCAGTACTCACCTCTTAGTGACTCTGCAGGCCTCAGTTTCCCTGTGGCTTCATTCCCCTGACCCTGGCACTTGCATGCCACTGCTGGGATCTGGAGACTCTCCATGCAAGGGGTCACCTTGCATCCCGCCTTCTCTGCGTCTCAGGTTCTTCCCAGGGACACCATCTCCCAGGACCCTCTCCTGACCTCTGCCCTGCTCTTCCGTCACTTTTCAGGACGCAGATTCTGTCCCCTGTGTCCCAGTGCCTCAGGTAGATTTTTTTTTTTAAAGAAAGAAGGACAGTGAGAGAGAGAGAGAATCAATTTTTATTGAGTTTTTCACATGGCTTTCATTCCTCTCACACTTAGTTGTGTACATGGGTGCTGGGTTTGAACCGTGTTCTTGCACATGCCAGGCAAGCTCCGTAACCGTAACCACCGAGCCACCACTCCAGCCCCAGGTGGATCTTTGTTAATAGCGGGTATTTTAGTCATTGTCTCTTCCTGGCTCCACTGGCGTGGATTAGGGACTAAGCTTTGTGCCGCTGTCCTAACTGAGGAGAGGGTCAAGGATCAATGTGTGTCACCTCCGTTCATCTTTTATAAATTTTGTTTATGTGTTTTCAGACCACAGGCTTTTAATCATCTTAGCTAATAACATTGTAGAAGAAATAAATAGCACACAATACCCCAATACATTACAAAATGTTTAATTTACTGAGGGCAATAGTAAAGAAAAATCGTGTTAGTGTATAAATACATGTTAGAAAGATCATCTTCTGACTGCTTTCTTAAAGAGTATTAATTGGAATTCAGCCGTGATAATATTACCAAAGGTGAGCTCTTTTGCTGATATATGAAATAAAATAGGTAAAAAATGTTATTTGGAATATTGCATTTTAGAATTTGCATATGTGCAAGTGTTTTCTCGTCTCTCTGGAGGTTTTTACTGCTCTGACCGTAGGCATGTGGCGGTATGTGCTCGCAGAGAATACCAGACACTCCAGGAAGACAGCAGGTGGCCAAGAGCTGCAGCACAGGCCTTGAGCACAGGGTCCACCTGAGAGGCGCAGGACGTGGGGGACACAGCACCCTGCCTGGACCTCCTTCCTCCCTCCAGGGACATCGGAAATGTGCCCTGTGTCCTAAGCTCTTGCTGGTCTCCTAGGGATGTGGGGGACACAGTGACCTGCCCTGAGCTCCTATCTGTCTCCCAGGGACCAAGGGGAACAGTGCCCTGCCCCAAGCACCTGCCTGTCTCCTGGGGATGTGGGCTACACAGTGTCCTGCCCTGAGCTCCTGTCTGTCTCCCAGGGACATGGAGAGATGTTGCCCTGTGCCCTGAGCTGCTGCCTGTCTCCCAGGGACCATGGGGAATAGTGCCCTGCATTTTAAGCACCTGCCTGTCTCCTAGGGACCAGGGGGAGAGAACAATCCCCTGTCCTGAGCTCCTGCCTCCTTCCCAGGCACCTGGGGGACACAGTGCTCTGCTGTGGATCTCCTGCCCGTGCCCAGGAAGCAGGCATGATTGCATGTGCTCTGGAGCTCTGTGCCATGAGGTGAGAGGGCCAGCTCCAGGTGCAAGGCTGCACAGTGTCAAGAGGTGCCCTCTCCTGGGGAGAGGAGCATGGACACTATCCCTCAGGTGAGGGCCTGTGGCTGTCCTGCCGAGCCCAGCTGGCTGTTGACCCTCACACCTGTCACCATGTTGCCTGCTCAGAACAAGGCTCTGGTCCATGGTAATGAAGCACACCTGGGTTTCTGCAGCCCTGAGCCACCAAGGTCTGGAATGGTGAGATGCATTTTAACCACATTTTCAGGTCCAGCGAAATGCTGTATCCTGCGATGGTGCTAGGTGCAGGAGGGTGCCACTCCCGGACCCCAGGCGTGTGCTCTGTTGGCATGCTGGCCTGCTTCCCGGTCCCTGACAGGCTGACCCCTGAGGCTGGTGCATGAGCCTTGGAGAGGGGCACACAGAAGCCTGAGAGCAGGATTCTTGGCTTGAGGAGGAAGAGTGTGCATGGTCACCCTGTGTACACTGGACGTGTCAGGCGCGGATCCAGTTCTGCTGGAGTGCGTCACTTGGGAACCTGCGCACACATGCCCCTCCCGAGAGCAGACCCCCACCCAGCTCCCTCTGGGAGCTCAGCAGATGCCCAGCTCCATCTGCCAACCTTGTCCAGGCAAGGGTGGAGATGCACTTGCCCCCAGTGGGGCTCTCCATGGTGACCTTGTGGCTTGGGCAAGCAATGGGGTGAGGGCACTGTGTCCCTGCCTCCTGGGGAGGCCAGCTGCCCCCAGAGGAGACTGCAGAGTGGCCTGCTAAGCGCCAGGTGCAAATAAGCCTGCAGCTTCTGGGACCTCTGGAGTCCCCTGAGTTTCGGGACCTTAAAGCCAAGCAGCGGCCAGGCAAAGCTGGGGACTTCCACTTCCTCCAAATGCCAACTTCGATTTCTCATGACCCAGCCTTGAAAGGGCATGTTGAAGACTTCATGCAGAGTCTGCCTGGAGACAGGCCCATGGCCGTGGCAGGCTCCGGGCTGAAGGAGGAGCGCAGGTAGGACACTCTGCTTGGTGCAGGTGCAGACCCCAACTCTGTAGGCTAGAGCTCCTCTCGGGACAGAGTGAATAGGTTCCACGCAGGGGCCCTGCTGGGCAGGCTTGGCGTGGGCAAGGCTTGAGGCTCTGCCTGAGCTTCTGCTTGTTAGCTTCAGGTGTGCCACCTTCACGTGTGGACAGTTGTCCCGGAGCTGGGTTAGTCAGGTCCTGGCCTAGAATCATGAGCTCGTTTTGAATGGACATGCAGGTGGCAGCCTGGATCAGCAGTATGGTCTTGGACATGGGCTCACCCAGATTAGGGAGTGTGTCCCGACCACCTCGTGGCCTGCCACGGGGAGGCTGTTTCGGCTCTCAGAGACTTAAGCCCCATCTGCAAGCTGGGGTAGCACTTCCTGTCAATGGTCACAGGTTGGATGTCAATGCTGGGCACATGGGAAGTTGGTCAGGGCTTGGCGAGTCTCGGCATCAGGGTGGAATAACTAGAATGTGTGATATTGCATTGTGTAGATCTCTGACTATTTTATTCAGAATCTAGAAAGTCCCAGGTACGGGTCAGGAAGGAGGGCACAGAAACAGCTGAGGAGTGTGCTGAACCTCAAAGCGCCTCCTTACACTGAGCCAAGAATCCACTGATGGGAAATGTGGGCAGTGAGTTCCCCACTCTGTCTCCGTTGCAGACTCGCATGAGCTGGGTGGTCTTGATGCATGTTGAGGCTTCTCTTTCCATTTTGTCCTTCTGGAGACTGTGGTCATAGCCCAGCCGAAAGGTGACTGCATGATGCCACCTGTAGGCTGCACAGGCCTGTGTGTCCCCACGGGCAGGTGGCAGCAGCAGGCACTTCCACTTTGCCCCTCCTCTGTGTGGGACGCTGCAGGGTGCTTGTGCCTCATCCCAGGTGAGCCCATGGCAAAAGGGAGCTTGGACCAGAGGGCAGCCCTGCCCTGGCCTCAAGGAGTCTCTGCCCACTGCCCTGGTGCCGTGGTGCCACATTTAAGCCATGGATCTCCTAGGGCACTCATGATGGTGACCTCTCACCACCCGTGCTAAACCTTGCCTTGACACTCTGCTTGTAACAGCCACTTTCAACAGGCTGCTCCAGCCCTCTCCCAGTGCGCCTCTTCCAGGCCCCAGCCCTCCCCCAGTGCGCCTCTTCCAGGCCCCAGCCCTCCCCAGGCCACGCCCTCTCCTCCAGGCACAGGGTGCTGCTGTCCTCCTGCCTCCTTGTGTCTCTCTTCCAAGCTCTGGTCCTGAGTGATGCCTTTCAAACCCTGTCATTCCCAAGATGATGTCCAAGGAGCAGAGCAGCCCGGTCCTTCCCCTGCACTCCCATGCACTGGGTCTGGGTTAGAGGGGTGGTTCCCTCCTGGGTCCTAAGAGTCTCCCCAGCAGGAGCCTCCTTGGGAACCCCTCCTTCCTTCCTCCTGTTTTATGTGTTTGGAGAAAGTCTTTTCCTACCAGACAGAAGTGTCTGGAAGCAATGCTTTGAACTGCTATGGGGTCTATTTTTGCACGGGGCTGCTTCTGCTTCCACCCTGTGAGGTTGCCTTGCCCACATGTGGAAAGCACTCTGCCTGGGGCCCCGCTGCACCTGTCCTTGGAGCAGGAGGGAGGAATAGGCTCTGGGTGACCAAGTGGCCATGGTGTCTGGCACTCTCTGGTAGCTGAGAGCTATAATTACAGTCCTGGCCAAAGGAGCAGTCACCTGCAAAGCTTCACCAAAGAAGGGGGCTGTTTGCATTCCTGAACTTGAACCCTTCCCTGTGCAGATGGCAAGCAATCTCTGTGAGGTACTTATTGAGCAGAAGAGCTGTCACTTGGAAATTTATAGCATACCCATTTGTTCATTCAGTCTCCATCAGCCTCCTCGAAGGAGAGGGCAGGCCAGGAACACCCTTAGGTGGAAGAAGGACAAGTGCTATTCCTTATCCCCACAAGCATTCACCCTCCCGTTGATGGATGCTGCGTCCATCTCCAGCCCCAAGCTTGCAGGGCCAGTCGTGAGGTGATGTCACGGTCAAGCAAAGCCTTGTTACAGTGGACTCAAGTTCTGGGAAGAAGTGGAGGAGGGGAAAGGGAAGGCAGACGAGAAATGTGCTGGACACAAGTGCTAAGAATGGGCAGCAGGAGAACAGGAGAGAGGGCCTCCAGAGACCCTGGACAGCAGGCCACCCGGAGGTACTCAGCCTCCGACCCCTGGGTGCAGGGGCGCTGGCTTCCTCCCACTGCATCACCCCTTCGACCGACCAGGACAGACTTGGAACACGTGGGGACCTGTCCTCTCCACAGGGTGCGGAACCACAGCCCAAGCCAACCACCTAGACCTGGGGAGGGGCAAGGAGGGGACCTGGTGCACCTGGCCCCTGCCCTCATGCAGTAAAGTGAAGACCTGTTCCTAACATTGTGACAAGCTCCCAAAACAATCCAGTTGTAAACAGGGAAAGGTTGCTTTGGCTCAGTTTTAGAAATTGGAGTCCGTGCTTGCTTTAAGCCTGGGGGAGCACATCATGGCGGGAGAATGTGCTGGAAAAAGACACCCTCCCCGCCTCAGCTGAGAAGTGGAAGAGAAGAGGAGGTGGCTGGGGCCCCACTGTCCCTGTTAAGGGCACACCACAGGGACCTGAAGACCTCCAGTGGGCCCTGCCTCTTAATGGTTCTCCTTCCTCCCAGTCATGCCACACGGGGACCTCACAGACACTTGAGATCCAAACTCCAGCAGGGCAACTCTTCAGTTTCCAGTTTGGAGCTAATGATGCAGGCCCAGCAGAGGAGGGGGCTCTGAACTTTGCAGGTGGCCTGAAGCTGAGGACGGGGCTCATTTTTAAGGCGAAGGGACTAGCACTTCCAAAGCCAGGGCGTTTTGGAGAGTGAGTGTTGGAAGGTGTGTGAAAAGACAGGCTGGCCAGGGAGGAGGAGGCTGGAATGCCACACAGGAGCCCAATAATGCATTCTCACTCCCTCGCTATGGCGGGGAGGGCCTGGAAGCGCCCTGTGCAAATGGGCCCCGGGACCAGCAGGAGGGTGAATTGGGAAGAAATCAGCTCCCAGCAGGGCCGAAGCACCTTGGTTCGCTGCCCTGGAGGAGGGGACCCTGTCTTCTGATGCTCTGCACCCAGGAGGGAGCATGTCTGCTGGGCAGGTTGGTTCCCTCCCGGCATCCTCAGCTCCATTCTCTGAGGCTGGGGCTGTGCTCTGGTTGCGCCACCCTGAGGTGCTCTGCGGCTCTCCCTGCCCCTCGTCTGCCGTATCCCCGCGCACCACGCAACTAGGAGAACACAGAGCTCTGGTCTTGGCCTGTGGTGCTGCCAGGTTTTTCTTTTCTGCTGTGGCTCTTGGCTCCCTGGGCTGTGAGGCCTGCGTCTCATCCTCCTCTTTGATTTGGGGACCTGTTTTGACACCTCCCTGGCTTACTGAACTTGGCTCTCAGTTTGAGGCTCGATTCTGTATATTTGTTGAATAAATATTGAATGAATGGGCCTTTCATCTTCCCGCCACTGACAGCTCTTGGTGAGATTCTTCTATAACCTTGATCTTCTGAAACCGTGCTGGCACCTGGGGAGGGCTTGTGGTTTCTTGCCTGAAGAGGTTGAGTTTTGTGGGCAAAGTCACATTCCTTTCTGTGAGGCACAAGCAGACCTCGGCATGGCTGTAGGTGAGAGAGAACACCCACAAACCTTTGTTTAAACTCAACTTGAGTTGCTGACTAGGGTGCGGAGGGGCCGTTTCTCAGCATTCAAGAGCTGACCTTGGTCTCCATGGAGACACACAGATGACAGCCGTCCACAGAGGCTGTTTCGGGGAGTTTACTTTCCTTTTCTCTTTCAAGGTCCCTCTTTTCACACCGACCTTCAAAACCCAACAAGGGGGAAATGTCTGCGGCAGGTCTGCTCCAGTGGGGGACACGGTCACGTCTTTCTGGTGCGTGGGCTTACCTTGGGCACTCTACAGGTATTCCCACCTCTGCACTTGCCCCAGAACAAATCACCCTCTTTGATTGTCATACCTGAAAAAGAATCTGAAGCCACTGTGTCAACAGTGTGCTCCCTGTGGCTTGCAGCATAGAAATAGCAGCCGCACTTCACGAGGGTGACCAGGTGCAAGGCAGCCAGTGCTTTCGGGGGCCAGCAAAAGGCTGTCTTAGGGGTACGATGTGTCCTTACAGCCCACATGGATGCTCCCTTGTTTCCTACGCAAGGGTTTCATTATGGTAAGACTGGAGCTGCTGGTTTCCACCTCCCGGTCCATGTTGCAGACGTCCTAAGCGTCTGCGACCTCCGAGCCCTGGGTCAGCTTGGGAGGTGCGAGTTGGACCTGGTCTGTTCCAGAGACCTGGTGGCATCATTAAGTTGCTTTGCCCCTTCACAAAAGGAGTCCCTGTCCTTGTCAGCATCTCCTCAAGGATGGCAGAGTGACCCAGGAGAGCTGGGTCGACTGGATGGCAGCCCTCGAGTTAGCACAGGCTATTTAACAGCAGCACGAGTGGCGATTTGTGTGCACTATCATTCACTGGTAGGATTGCAAATTACCGAGATGCATCAAGGAGCCCAGAGAGAAAACTGACACCCCTTATTTCTCCATGAGAGGGGTCTGGGAGGCTGGTCTCAGGCCGAGGGTCAGCGTGCATTGCTGTTCACTGAGACAGGTGTCCCCCTTCCTACCCTTCCAACCTGTTGGCCACGTTGAGCACACTTGGATTCAGTCCTCAGTACCCACAGCGGGCAGGTTCCAGGGCCCCTCAGACAAGCAAATGCTCACTCATCCACGTCCCCCCCTAGAATGGCTTCCTGCTTGTAGGTACTCTCGCTCACCCCTCTGAGTGCCCTATGTCATCTCGGATGGCTTAGACTACCAGCAGAGCGCAGGCGCTGCGCAAGAAGCTGTTCCGCTGTTTCAGGGGCTAATGACAGCAAAGAAGGCTGTGGACGCAGAGGCGAAGGTGCAGGAGCCCCGGACGCAGAGGCCGGCGAGGCGGTGCGTTTTCCGCTCTCTGTGGTGGACGGTGCCTTCACAATTGGCTATTCCACCTGTGGCTTGCACTCACTTCCAGGGGTCTCCCACCACAGCTTGGTGACAAGCCGTGTAGTTTCTACTGTGTGAGGATGAACTCTTTAGAGTGACTGGGTCAAAGGGAAAGAGGGTCAGGACGCTGGGCGCTGGCTGGTGCGTGTCTCCTCTGAAGGGCTTCACTCATGTGCATGGCGTGATGGAGCCTGTGTCCTTACAGTCTCCAACTAGATTACTATTAAAGTGATTTCGCTCCCTTTTTAGGATGGTAGCATCACACTGCTGCTGCTTTGAGCTGGGCTTCCTTTATTCCCATTTTGACTTCCAGAGCAGGCAGTCAGGCTCATTCTTCAGCTCCCGGTCTCGGCGCTGTCCCCAGCTCTCACGGGGCGTTGTCTCAGTTGCCACTTTCTAGCTGTTCCTGTGAATTTTTGAGTTGCTCGCAGTGGTAGTTTTGCTTTATTCTGATTAGAGTGACTGGGATGTTTCTGCGGATTTCTTCCTCTGCCCCCTCTTCCTCCTCCTTCCTCTTCTCCCTCTTCTTCGCCTTCCTCTTTTGCTCATGGGAATATTCTTTTCAGCTTCATGGCTTTGAGTCACCCACATCGCGGGCAACTTCATTGTGGGCGGTGCCCTTGGTCCTTCTGTGCCACTTGTTCCCCTGGACCTGGGGTCTGGCAGCGTCCAGGATGTGTTTGCGATCGCCTAGGCGAGGCATGCACGCCTCTTCAGCGGAAGCTTCAGTGGGAGGCATCCGGAGCCTCACTGCTCATCTTGTCCAGCCACTTGGTGGTAATTGGTTGATGACTTCTGCTGCCCTTTTCCTGCTTGTTGCTTACTCTCGTGTCTTTTACTCCTGGCCCCCTCCATTCTTGCATTTTGTAATCCCACTCTGAGTCAATTATTTGCAAATTCCTTTTTGAGAAAGACATATAATGCCTGAAAATTCTTTGCTTTTCTGCTTAGATCTCTTTGTCATTCTTGGGTTTGAATATAACCCTGTATAGGAAAGAATCTTCTAAAGTTTTGAATTTGTTCCAGTTTTTCATCTTTAATGCCACCACCCTGACTCTTCTCATCAGCAGTTAATCTATCACCTTCATAATGGTTATATAGATCTTTAAAAATCTACATATATGATTTTAAAAATGTTTCATGGAACGTAAGGATTCTACGATCCTTCTTGACGTACGATCTGAATCTCTCCCCAGCCCCAGGATTTGTGTGGACTTGGAGTGTGTTCTGCGTGCTTCTGAGATCCCCAGCTGGGGTCTTGTGATTCATGTCTCCTTGTGCTTCCCATCTTGCTCCTGATTCATTGATTTCTGTTTGCTGCAGATTTCAGTGTCCCACCTTCTGCCCATGCTGCAGTCTTTAATCAGGGACATAACTCTGTGTGTGCATCTCTCCTGATTGCAGATGTCAGCTCCGGGCTGTGTGTGCTCTCTGAGCTGGGGCCGTGACTTGCAGCTCCTCCTTCCCAGCTGTAGGCTGCTTTGCTGCAGGGAAGGGCCATTCTCAGAGCTCATCTTGCTCTTTTCGTGTTTCTCTGACTTGCCCTCCTCCATTCCCCCAGGGGCACATGTAGGAGGGAGCTCTGTGCATTTCCAGGCATGGAAGCCAGGGTGGGCTTCAGGGAGGATTCTGCGACCCCCCATGTGGGCCTTTCAGCCCAAGTAAGGGCAGATGAAGAGCTTGGAATGCAGGCTGTTTGGCCTCCAGTTCAGGATGAACCGCCCCCAAGAGGGTGGATGAGAGAGAGGCAGAACCAGGGGAGACTGACCTTGGAAGAGCTGTCATTCTTTAATTCCTTCTCTAGAATCTGGTCATGGTGCCACCTTCGTGCACAGTTGATCTCCTTTGTCACCAAGGCTAGAGTGTGTTTTGGACCTCCTGCGCAGTTGCAAGTAGGTCTGAGAGGTGTGAGAGAGACTCTTCTCTTTGAATTTTCTCCCCACCATCCCTTCTGCTCTGTCCCCAGGTCCACAAAAAGTGTCATTCAGGCAGAACTGTAGAGATGCGCAGACCTGGAGCCAGGACATTGCATCCCACTACGAACTGGGCCAGGACACACAGAGAAGGTGATTCACCTGCAGAATGATATGGTGGACACAACACAAAAACGGACTCAAGTGTAGGTTTAACCTTGTCACTAGCTGAGTGACTGAGAGCAAGCCACTTGGATCTGTTCAGCCTCCACTTCCTGGACTGCACTGTGGGACTCAAGGTGAATTCAGAGGGTTGTGCAAGATTCAGAGGTAATGGTCCATACAATCCCAGCCCATGCGGCCCACAGTGCACCCTCAGAAGTCGGGAGCTACTGCTGCAGTCTGCACGCCACTGCTATATTTGTGGCCCAAGGAAACTGAGCTACCTCTACTCACTATTTTTGCACCACGCATATAATATTTCAGACCAGGATCACCATTTGGAAAGGTGATTGGGAAGCAGGCACCATGAGGTCTTCATGCAATCTCCCACTGGTCTTTTCTGTATGAGACAATGGCACCTCTGGAGGGAAGAAGTCTGAGCTCATCTACTTAACTAAGTGATAAAATTTGCACCAGCAATAGTGACAGGGAAGCCATGTGGACTTGAGCATGGGTAGCAAGCACAGCCTGCAGCTGCCTGTAGCCCCATGCAGGGGCAGAGGGCCTGAGGCCCAGCGAGTCAGGGCCCAGGTGAGTCAAGGTGCACCAATGCTGCCCTGTCATCCTTCGGTGGCCAGGCCTGAGCATGGTAAGGATGCCGGCTGGAGAAGCCCGCTTTACATGGCACAGCAGCTCCAGAACACCCTGCACTGAGCATGTGCATTTCACAGACCTCAACCTCCCTGCGAAGTGGGGAGGAAATGGAAGCAGGCAGCCCTGGATGGGCTTCAGGGTTAACTAATAGTGTCAATACACTTCCAAACCCTAATTAGCTTAAGTTTGGATCAATAGCGTCAGTATGTTTTGAAACCTTAATTAGCATAATTTGAAACCAATAGCATTAGTAATTTTCTCAATCCTTAATTTGCATAAGTTTGGACCAATGCAGTGACCCAAGTGCCTAAAAATCCCTAGATTAGCACACTCAGGCAGAGAAAACCTGCTATTGGGTCCCTATTTGACAGCAAGAGCTCTGTTCCTGTTTCTTCAATAAATTGTACTCTTCCATTCACTCATCCTGGTCTGTGGATTTCATTTTTTGAAGTCAAAAGACAATAACTCAGATAGAAGAAATTAGTGGTGAGCTTCTGTGGTCTGCTACAACCCTGGAGGGCTTCAGAGGCTGCCTCTTATGTAGACCCCACCTTCCAGCAGAAGCAGAGGAAGCTGATAAGGTCTGCAGCAACACTGAAGGGCATTGCCCACCATTAATAGGTGCAACCCTTCTCAGCTTCAGAGGCCTGCCCTTTTCATAGACCCCACCTGCCAGCAGAACAAAGGAAACTGCTGTCGCACCAGCCAGCAGGCAGTTGAGTTTCATCTCAAAACTCTGGTTTCAATAACAGGACAAGTTGGACTTCAAGTCACTCCTAGAGTCATGTGGCAAAAGGTGCAGTTCCCTTGTGTCACGTTCTTGCCAGGGTTTGTTCTCCAGCATCATGCTGTGCAGAAACAGTTAAAATAAGTGAGTCTGCTAGGCTCCGAAGTTGTCAGTGTAAAGGAAGACAGAGAGGCACAAGACAGAGGACATGTGACACTAAGTGCAATGTGGTCCTGGGAAAGCTGGAAAAATTAGAATATGGCTGAATACTAAGTGACACCTCAACTTCAGCATTTAATTTCTTGAGGATAATAAGGGCATTCTGGTTGTTCAAGGTCAAGCCCTTGTTCAAACTGGATGCTTGATGCAATGCTTATGAATTAAGGTCATGACATCTGCAACTCGTTCAAGTGGCTCATTCAAGAGGGGAGAGAGAGAGAGAATGTGTGTGTGTGTATGTGTGCACATGTGTGTACAACACAGAGATATGTAAAGCAAAGGTGATAACAAAAGTAAGTCTACGTACAAGTTTTGACCTATCAATTCTATTTGTAATTTATAAGTATAAAAGCAGAGGAAAGGCCTACATCCTACATTCGTGGCTTTGACAATTCTGATAAGGTATAAAAACAAAACAAAAGGTGTCTCGGAGCCCACTGCAGCAGCAGTGACTGTTGCTCTCTGCTGCCAGGCTCTCAGCAATCACCAGAGCTTGGCAGTGGCATACAGCGGTGCTTGCGATTTTGTTCATTAGACTTTTCAGCATTAACCTGAATCTTCATGCTTAAAAAAGATCTAACCCACTCTTTGGGTGGGAACAGTGCTCTGTTATGTAGGTGAGACTCAGCTACAAATGCCCTACCTTCAAAACCAGCCAGTGCTGGAGGGCTTTCTGCCACCTGCATGGCTTCATCATGGCTACCTGGATGGGTGCCATGCCACCCGAGTTCCCTCAGCTGTCCTTGCAGACTGCAGGACTTTCCTCCACCTGGCACCAGATGGGTCCCAGCAGGAGCTGGTCAGGCCGCTCACCTTGGTGCTTGGTCTTAAGCATCCGGTCCCACTCAAGGAACTCCTGTGGCATCCAGTGAGTGCCCCGAGACCCTGCCACCACGCACAGCACTCTCATGGCTCTGCACTGGCCTCCTGTCCCCTCCATATCCCTTCCTCTGGCATCTTCGCAGCTCCCTCTTCATCTGTGGAGCTGCCTCTTTAGGGAGGCCCACCCTGCCCACCTGTCCCAAGGGTCATGCCCACTCTTGGTCCCAGATGAGCTTGCTGCATAGCCCCAGCAGGAGGGTTGGAGGGCACTGTGGGCCAGCCAGTGTGGGGGGCAGGCTGCTGGAGGCCTCTGGGCTGGTGCACAACTCACAAGGCACTTCTCCCAGCCTCATTTGTCCCTGCGTGGAATGGGTGTGGAACTTGCTGGTGATCCAAGAGTTTGCATGAATGGTGAGCCAGGTAGAGCACTCGAGGGACACATGTGGTCACAGCGGGCCTTGGGAGGAGGTGTTTGTTAGAAGCGTAGAGCAGTAGGAGGGCTTTCCAGCGTCCGAGGAACTGCTGATATGAAGAGGTGCCGCAATGAGACTGTGTTTGAAGGAGACTCATTCTTAATTTCTTCCCAAACCATCGTTTTGGTGAGCCAAGATAAAGCCCTGGATGGGGAGGCGCGTCAGCCAGGCTGAGCAGGAAGCTGCACCTGCTTCAGGCTGCATGGGCTCTGAAGTGTGTAAATGCTCTATCAAATCCCATTTTTCTTATCCGCAATCAGGAAGCAGGAAGTGATTTGACACAGCACATTGCCTCGGTTATGATCAGACTGGGGAGCATTCTCTCTGATAAGCGATTCCTGCCAACCTGGGCATTCCGCACTGATGGCAATCAGCAACCAGGGGAACAGGGTTGGTGGGGGTGCACAGAGCCGGCTTCTAGGCCCCTCCTCTCCAGGAGCCATGGCTCCCAATACAAGGGCCTCTGAATGCTGCTCCTGGCTGGATCCCAGCCTGTTGGCTCCTCCGCCTGCTGCATATAGTGGGCTTCGGAAGGGAAAAGTGGAAGAAGTTGACTGGCGTGGGTAAAATACAGTTTAGAAAACAAATTTTGTCCTTTGGATTAGGATTTGCTTTGCTTTGTAAAAGGAGCCATGGTTGGGCTGGTTCATGGTGAGAGAAGACGGACCTCTGAGATGGGTGCTGATGGATGGCCAAATTGAAGAGGAGGACTCGGGCCCTGAGCTGTGGAGGACAGACCGTCCTGTGGCTCCTGTCCTGACTTCACCATGATCTTGGAGGGTGAAATGGAATACTGGGTAAATAATCAGTTTCAAGTACTGTAAATTGTTTTACAAAGATTGTAAACGTGCTCATGACTTACATTTGTTTTAAATGTTTTTTATTTTATTCCACACGTACTAACTCTACATGCTTATGGGTACAGTTTGACATTTCAAATCCTGTGTGAAGTGCAGAGCGATCAAGTGTGGGTAACAGGCTTGTGTGCGACCTTGGACACATCTCTTTCTTTATTTGAGGAACATTCAGAATCCTCTCTACCAGCTATTTTGAAATATGCGATTAACTGTTGTCAACAGTGGTTATCCAACTGTGCCAGGGAGCGCCAGAGCTCCTGTTCCTTCCCAGCATCTCCCCTGAGCCCATTAGCCATTCCCTGTCCGTCCTCCCTGCCCATCTCCTCACTCTGGTGGCCACCATTCTAGTGTCCACTCTTTGAGGCCAGCTTTACAGCTTCCACACAGAAGTGAGTGCGTGCAGCCTCCGTCTTTTGGTGCCTGTTGATCTCACTCAACGGTGTCCTCCCGTTCCGTCCATGTCACTGCAAGCGTCAGAATTGCGTTCTCCAGGGGGTTCACGTACCACCTTGTCTTTTTCCATTCGTCAGCTAGTTGATTCCATAAGTGGGCTCCTGTGAGCCGTGCTGTGATAACACGGGGTGTCTCTGGCCTCATTTCACGTGGATTTACACCTGGCAGTGGGATTGGTGGATCGTATGGCAGGGCCACTTCCAGGTGTCCGAGGACCTCCGTACTGTTTTCCATAATGGCTATGCTAATTTACATGCCCACCACAGTGCTTGAAAGTCCCCCCTTTGCCACAACCTCTTGAGCAATTTATTGTTTTTTCTCTTTTTGACATAGCCCTTGCAACTGGTGAGTGATCTCCTTTCGGTTTGAATTTCCATTTCCCTGGCGATTAATGATATTGAGCATTTCTATATACTTTTTGGCCAATTGCCTATCTTCTTTTGAGAAATGCCTACTCATGTCAATTGCTCATGTTTTAATTGAATTATTTGTTCTGAATAACGTTTTTCTTTCTTTTTTATTGTTAAGTTGTTTGAATTCCTTGTATACTCCAAGAGGATAGTTCACAGTTAACCCCTCCCATTCTGCAGATGCTTTCTTCAGCCTGTTGACTGTTCCCTTTGCTGGGTGGGTTGGTTTTTGTTACATGTAATCCCATTTGTCAATTTTTATTTCACTGCCTCTGCTTTTGGGATCGCATCCAAAAATCCTCACCTGGACCAATGTCCTAAGCCTTGCTCTGTCCTCGTAGTTTCATCATTTCAGGTTTTACATTGAAACCTTCTGTCCATTTTGATTTGACTTTGTCTGTGGAGAAAGAGTCTAGTTCTTCCAACATGACCGTTAAAGAGACGTTCCTTCCTCCAGCGTGTGTGCTCCTCCTCTGCTGAGAACAGGTTGGCTATTGACGTGTGAATTTATTCCTGTGTCCATACTTATACGTTGGCCTCTGTGTCTACTTCTACGCCAGAACTCAGATTGGCCTTGCAAGCATATTTTGAAGTCAGGTATTTCTTTCAGTTCTTTCGAATCGTTTGAGAAGAATTCGTATTACTTTAAATGTTTGACCAAAATTAGTGATGAAACCATCTGGTCTTGACCTTTTTTTTGTTGGGAAACTTTTTATCACTGATTCATTCATGTGAGTCACATGAATGAATCAGTAATCACATGAAACACGTTCATGTGTTATTGATCAGTTCAGGTTTTCTATCTCCTCATGGCTCAGTTTTGGTAGGTTTTATGTGTCCAGGAACTTAACCATTTCTTCTAATTCCCCAATTTTTTCGTGCGTAGTAGTTCATAGTAGTTTCTAAAGATCCTTTGTATTTCTGTATCAGTTTTAATATATCCTTTATCATCTCTGATTTTATTTATTTGACTCTTCACTCTTTCTTGATTAGTCTAGCTAAAAGTTTGTTAATTTTATCTTTGAAAAACCCACTCTTCATTTCTTTGCTCTTTTGTAATGTTTCTTATAGTCTCCTTACTTATTTCTGCCCTGATTTTTTTCTCTTATTTTTCTTCTACTAATTTTGAGTTTGGTTTATTCTTGCTTTTCTAATTCCTTTAGCTACATTGTTATGCTGTTTTTTGAAATCTTTCTTTGTTTATTGACGTAGGCACATATTACTAAAAATTCCCTCAGCACCACTTTTGCTATATCCTATAGATTTGGGGGTGCTTTGTTTTCATTTTCGTTTGTTTCAAGAAACCTATTAATCCCCCCTCTGATTTCATCATTGACCGTTGGTCTTTAAAGATAACTTTGTTTAATTCCCATCCATCTGTACAATCTCTGAAGCTCCTCTTGTTGGTTTCTATCTTTATTCCATTGTGATGAGAGAAGATTGTAGGCTATAATTGAAGGTTGCTTGATTTGTTGAGACATATTTTGTGGCCAAAAATATGGTCTACCCTGGAGAATGATCTGTATTCTGAGAAGAAGAATATTTTTCCTGTAGCTGTTGGGTGGCATATTCTGTAAATACCTGTTTGGGCCATTTGTTCTTCAGGGTAGTTTATATTCAAAGTTTTTTGTTGTTGAAATTTTTGTCTGGATGATCTATCCACTGGTGAAAGTGACTTGTTGAAGTTTCGGACTATTATTCCCTTAAAATCTATCTCTCCTTTTAGATTTAATAATGTTTGCTTTATATAGTTGTGTGTTCAATGTTGGGCATATACTTTTGCAATTGTTGCGTGCTTTTGTGGAATTCATTTATCAGTCTATAGTGCCTTTCTTCATTGCTCTTTGCAGGTTTTGTCTTACAGTCTACTCCTGTCACTTGTAGTTTCTGTTTGGATAGTATATCTTTTCCATCCCTTCACTTTCAGCCTATGTGTATATTTGTTGATGAAGTGAGCTTCCTATAGGCGGCAGGTCATCGAATCTCAGTTTTTAAGCCATTCAGCCAGTTAACATCTTTTAATTGGAGCATTCAATATGTTTCACCTTCGAGGTTGTTGTCCTTGAATAAAGTCATACTCTTGTCACTTAGGTTTTCTCTTCTGTTTGCTTTGTATATCTTTTGTTCCTCTCTTCATCTGCAGTTGTTCATGTCTGTGGCTTGCTGGTGAGTTTTGTCGTTTCATATTTTTATGGCAGTTGTCATTCTTTCCCTTCTAGTACAGGATTTCCAAAAGTTTCTTGAATGGCTGTTCTGGTGGAGATGAATTCCTTCCGCATTTTCTTGTCTTGAAGAGACTTTATTTCTTCTTCATTTGTGAAAGACAGCTTTGCTAAGAGTAATAAGCTTGACTGGCAGGGTTTTTTTTTCTTTTCCCTTTAGGACTTTGGATATACCATCCCATTCTTTCCTGGATTATAAGGTTCTGCAGAGAATTCTGTTGTTAGTCTAATAGGAAATCCCCTATATGTAATTTTACTCTTTTGCTATTTTTAGAATTCTCCATTTTGAACTTCTGACAGAGGGGACATATTTTGGTTGAATCTTTAGGTGCTTTGAACTTCTTAGACCTGGATATGCATATCTTTCCCAAGCTTGAGAATTTTTCATCAGTTATTTTGTTGAATAGCTTTTCCATGCCCTTTGCCTGCGCCTCTCCATCCATAATAGGCTTTCTTTGTTCTTTTTAATTTTTCTTTTTCTCAATGGATCATTTCAAACTTTTTGAGCTAGTAAATTCTTTCCTTTGCTTATTCTGTTCTGCTGTTGAGATGCACAAATATGTTTTTTCCCCCTGTTTATTGAGCTTTTTGTCTTCTCCAAGATTTATTTGGTTCTTTTTTATGATCCCTCTCTGTTTACCAAATTTCCTATTTAGATTAGGAATCATCTTTCTAATATTGTTCAATGGTCTATTTTCTTGTATCTCATTTAAAATGTATCTCACACACAAAAACAATGATTTCTTTAAAAACATTATATTGAATTTTTTTAGGCAATTAATCAATTTCTTTTCTTTGGAGTCTGTTGTTAAATAGCTATTGTATTTCTTTGAAGTCATCATCTTGTCTTGCTTTTTCAGTGACACGATGTTGATATTTGTGCATCTCAGTTGTCTGTACCATTTTTATAGGGTGGCTTTATCAGGAAAAGACTTTCTGCTGCTGCTGTTCTGGAGTGTTGGCTGGGTCAGTGTGGTGTCAGCTGTGATCAAGGCCAGCAGGTCTGCAGGTGTCTCAGTAGGAGCTGCAGAGCTTTTCATATGGCACCAGTAGTGAGGTCCCAGCATTCTTAGACAGGCCAGGTTCACTGGGGGCTTTGGAGATCATGTACCTGGCTATGTGTGTGGACCAAGCTGGGGAAGGGACATCCTGGCAGGCATGTGTACATGAGGCATGATGAGTGTGGCTTCAGTGGCAGGGCCTGTTAGTTTTCCAGGACTGTGTGGGGTAGGGTCCATGCTGGTGGGCCCAGATGGGCAGGAGGGATGCCTGCAGTGGCTTTGCAGGCCTTTCCAGGGTTGCTGCTCTCTGACAGGTTGCTCAGCTCTTTCTCAGGGCCACGGCTGGGTTGCAGGACTATGCCCTGGTTCACAGGGCTGGGTTGGCATGGCTGTTAAACTCCTGGGCACGACCTGGGTGAGTGGGGTCTCAAGGTGGTGCTCTGCATCAGGAACCTGGATGATGGGGGGGGGGCACAGCACAGGCTGAGCACTTTCTCTGGCTGCGCAGCAGTACAGCAACCTGGCTGCTCTCACACTGAGCCCATGCCTTAGGTGGGCTGCAGGTTTTCCCAGAAGAAAACACTTCAGGTGTCTGGCGTGAGCAGGGGCTGCTGGGGCTCCTGCTCTCCCAGTGGGTAATGTGTGTGAGTGGGGACTAATGGCTCTTGCTCTCCTGTAAGCAAAGTCCCTCATGGTCGGGTTGCTATCAAGGGGTGAGAGGGTAGATGGGGTGGTCTGCTCCCATTTTGCAAGGCCGTTGTCTCTGTGCTCTGACATGTCTGCCACAGCCCCTGCACTCTGACACTCCAGTGACATAGCTGTTATTTTCAGCTTGTGTGGTCCTTGGCCAGAAGGGAGCTGCCCCAGGCGTCTCGGGTCAGCTATTGCTGACCTCACCCTCAGGTTATTCCTTGCATTTGTTTTGATGCTTAAGAAGAAATCCCTTCTCTCCACTTTATGTTGCAATTAAGCAAAGCTCAGCAGACACTTAGCATTCCCCTTCCCACCAGGAAGCATTTGGGAAGGCACCTTTGCAATGCCTAGCTTCCCTCTTCTCTTAGATCCGTGCAAGGGGAACAGAAAATGCCGTGGTTCAAGTGTCTGCTGCTGATAGCAGAGCAGGTCATTGAAAAGATGAAAGGAAGTTACCTTCGTGACTCGCGCACTTGATTCCAAAGGCTAAAAATGCGATTTTCCATTTACCTCTCTGGCACATGATCATCACATTTCAAGTGAACAAGTCAAAACATGTCCTACCAGTTCCAGGAGACGTGTGACACCACACCATGGAGTCTTTGGATGCGTTCATTTTTCTATGCAGAGAATGCCCTTCATGTAATTTCTACCTTACCTGCATTTTAATTTGAAAAAATTATTCCTGCAATTACTGGCCCAAACAAATGATAAATTAGCATAAGCGTTCCTGAGAGCACGCTCAGATTGCCTCTCATTTCTCTTACATCCGCCTTTTCATGACGACCTCTTACATCCCTCCGCTCATCAGCAGGTTGGGGAAGAGGCTGTGACCTTCCGGAATCTGGGTTTAGGGTACATTGCACAGGGGCCAATCTTCTGGCTACCTTTTGAGCAAAACTAGGAAGTAAAGTCCATTATTTTCCTCACCTGTTAGGATTCAAGAAATGCACTGCCCCAACAGCTATCCACAGTCATACAATATTTTGAATTTCTTCATAAAAAGAAGCACTTGATCGGCCTTGTGAGCTCCCTGGCTAGAGTGTAGCTTCAGTGCGGCGACACTGGAGCTGGTGACAGCCCTCATGTCTTCTCTGATCTCCCTCTGTGCTAAGTTCAAATTGTAACACCCCTGTAGTACAAGCTTGTAATGTGGAGAGCTGTGGTTGGACGCAGCGTGGATGAGAGGCTCTCAGAGGGCCTGATGGAGGCTGGAAGGGGACTTCTGCTCTGGAAGCAAGACCAAAGTTGTGACATTAGCTAATTATAGTGAAGTGTCTTCCATTTGACAGTTTCCAAAAAAATCATGGTTTGTGTCTGTCTGACCCACTCCTACACAGGGCTTTCCTGAAGGTGCCTGGGGAGCAATGCAGTGCTGGGGAGCAGTGTGGTGGTGGGGATGCAGCTTCTGCATCTTGGGAATCATGAGCGATGCTGCAGTGAGCACAGCAATACAGAGGTCTCCTCAGCAAGCTGCTTTCATTTCCTTCAGCTGTGTTTCCAGTAGTGGAATTACAAACACAGGAAGATCTCTCCTGAAGCCTGTTAAAACGGCTACTATCAAGTGAAAGGTAAGAAGTGCTGGCAGGGACGCACACTGCTGTGGGTGGGGACGAAAGAGTATCTACTGCGGAAAAAAGGTTGAGGTGTCTCAGAAGAACTGACAACTGAACCACCATTTGATTTGGCAAATCACCAGGTAAAATCAAACTTCTAAGTTTACAGGATAGGAAATATCCCGAATGGAAAAGAGAATTTGAAGAAGAGGAAACAGGAGGCCCTCGCCTACCAGATGTTAGGACATGCTGGAAGGAGAAAGGAGGGAAACTGCACCTGGCAGCAACTTGACCCAGGGAGCACACACAGAAAGAAGGCGCCAGACCTTTGCTCGTGTCTGTCTTTGGGCTTCCCGCAGATGATCGTGGCCCTGCATGCCACCTCAGTGTGGAGAGAGGAATGTAGTTCTAGTTGGCATCGAGTAGCAGACTGTCCACGGAGAGCAGTGTGGGTGGCCTTGGGCAGCTTCCGGAGGGACTGAGAGCTGACCGCAGAGAATGCAATAGAAGAGACTGTGGAGGGTGTCTTCAGAACTTGGGGTGGGGCAGGAATTCCTAAGCAGTGCTTGAGAGCACAGTGCACCCAGAAAGAGAAGGATCTGAAACTCCACCGCTGTCTTGCTTTCCAGCAGAGGGTGCTGAGCAGTGACCGATGGCGATTGCCTGGATAGAATGTTCCACCATCTGGGCCTGAGCAGCCTCTGCCATCCGGAACACACAGACAGCTCTGTAAATGGGGAGGGAAAGAGAAGACACGCTAGGAGAGCATGCACAGAGAACAGGCCGTTCAGAAGGGGAGAAACCTGGGTGCTCGCCACAGGAGTCAGAGGTGTGCAGCACCAAACTGCACTGTTCTTTCATACCTCCAAAAGCACAGAAAAAGCCCAATAAATCCAACTGGTGGTATGGATGGACAGAAACAGAAATCCTAGAACACAGATGGGGGAAAGGAGGACCTGGGCAATGCTCTGACCACAGTTGGTGCTAACTAGGGACATTAAAGTTCAACATGCCACAAGGTCAGAAATCCCATGGAAGGGCTCAGGATGTGGGAAATGGTGCTCACTGCTGCACCGAACAGGACTCTGGCAGCTGTGTGATGCTAGCACCGAAGGTGGACGAGACAGAGGGCGGCAGGGTGAAGAGGGCGGAGGTTCACTGTGGGTGTGCACCAGCGTCCTGCCAGCCGGAAGCCACATGGCAGACGTGCAAAACACCTTTGCGGATGTTGCAAGTTTGCAGGTTCTTCTCCTACTTCATGCCGTTCTGTAGTGACCAGTGTTAGAAGCTGGACACTTTACTCAGTGGCCAGGAACGGAGAAGGGGAGCTCATGGCCTGCAGGCACCTTCCCCCAGCAGGTCTGGGCTCTGGTGTTGTTGGAACTGAGCCGGGGAGCGGGTGGGGAGAAGGCTAGCTGTCTCTAGGGGGTTGGGTTGGCTGCCAGCAGCAGAGAGCAGGTGGTGAGACTCAGCCAGGCCCGATTTCCATGGGCAAGCAGCACCTGTCTTTGGGCAGAGCTTCCGGAACAGCAAGCCACTGCAAGGTTCTGGTGGGGAGGGGGCTCTTGGCAGCCAGAGAACACTTGAGAATCAGAGCAGGGCTCTGCAGGTAAGCTCCCTTAAAGGATCTCCACATGCAGCAAACACCTTTAAAAACACAGGAAATGGCTCTATGGAGGTGGCTGGGGGTGGAGATAGAGGATTAATTGGAAAAATATAAAATCAAATCAGCTAAAACAAGGCAGGGTGCTTGCACAGTCCTCTGGTGGATGCGTGCGCGTTGGAGAAGTATCCCTGCAGGGCTCTTTGAACAGCCAGAGGCGCAGAGAGGAAGCCCCAGGAGTGCACTGATGCGGGAACAGATTTGCACCAAGGGCTGGATCCCTGCCGGCCTGCAGCTGACAGGCCAGAGAAGCTGCGCGCACTAGGCTGGGCTTTGAATCCACGCTCCAGGGCTCCAAAGTCTTTTCTACTAGTCAAGCACTCAGGGACAGGGAAATGTGAGCCATAGGGGAGGGAGGCCTGGACGCTTACTTTGCTGGGTGGGATCGTAGTATGGCCTCTGGTGGCCACAGTAGGACTAGAAGGCATGCCTATTGAGCCTGGCATGGACTTTGAGCTGGAGAACAGCAGCACAGCAGCCCGGGAGGGACACTGGGGGATGGAGTGCTGGTTCCTTTCATTGGGCTGAACAGGGTAATGGGGAGGCACGGGTAGCTGCTGAGTGGGGCACTGGTGAGATTCACCCCCACTTTGGGAGCTTGGCTCTGGCGGCACTGTGAAGATCTTTCCTGAGGCAGTGGGCAGCGGAAGCGCAAACGAAAGGCTGGGAGGGTGAGCGGGGATGAAGATCCAGCTGAGAGTGGAGGTCTGCGCAGGCAGCCCAGCTGGATTGGGGCACTCGGGGCTGAGTGTGGGACTGGAGGGAGGGAGGGAGAGCTGCCCTGTTTGTGTCCTTCCTTCCATAACTGAGAGGTCCTTTCCCACACCAAGTGCTGGGTGCTGGGTGAGGATGTAGTCTGAGGAGCGCTCGCAAGAGGAAAACCTGGTATGGACACCTGCTCCTTGCCAGAGCCACAAAGGACTCTGGAGATCCGAGTTTGTGAGGCTTCGCTTCAGCAAGTTAAAATTGGTGAGGTCAGATGGAATCCTGAGTGGAGCCACTGGGGAGCAGGAGATGTGTGGCTGGGAGAGGGCACCTGGAACACAGGGATCTTCATTTCAGGCTGGGTGGGTACTCCTATGTCCCACCCAGGGCTTCTGCCCTGAATGCTGATTCTGCCGGAGCTGGCTTCTCATTGCATGAATGTCACACGAGCTTGGAGGGCCCAGCAAGCAGCCCTGTGCAGTCTACCTCCCCAGGAGAGTGTGCTCACGTGTAGTCCCAACCCAGCTTGTGTGGCGGGAAGGAGCTTCTGTCCCAGTCATATTGGGCCACGTTATCTGCAGCTAGAGCTGGTTCTTTGACACAGTGCCCTGGTGCATGCCACACTTGGCAAAGTGCAGCCAGTTCTGAGCTCTTTCTGTGGGTGCTGTGGCTGAGCTCCCTGTGACCACACCTGGAGCTGCATCCTCGAGTGAGTGCAGGAGCAAGAGCCGGCCAAGCTCACTTGTGCACAGGAAATGCAGAGGCCCCTGGCTGCATGGAGTGTGTGTTTCTTGGCAGCGATGCTGGGTTGACAGTGGGGCAGTGACCCTAGTGGCTTCTAGTCTCAGCTGCCCACACTCAGATCTTTTCTTGGAAAGGAGAATAAATGATGTTAGCCCAACACATGCTGTCACTGTGTTAGGAAAAGATGGAGCAGTCATGGCTGACAGCTGAGCCAGGGGCGGAGCAGCTTAGCAGCTCCTTAGCAAGGACACATTGCTGCAGGAAAGACCTCTCCTGGCTGGAGCCACAGACAATCTGCCCAGTGTCAGCAAGGAGGTGAGGAAGAGTGTGCCCATCGCACCTGCCACCTGCCCCTGGTCCAGCCTGGCACCTGAGCCTGGGCTGCCTTGCCTGGTGTGGGAGTCAGAGTTGCCAGGCGCAGAGGACAGGGGCAGAGCCTGATGGGGTGCTGGGGACAGATGTGATCTGCACAGGCTGGTTCTACTTGCGGTTCTTGAGAGGCTCAGGAATCTCCTATGCGGAATCATTTGGTCATGGGGCCCGGAGGCTGGCACTAACTCCAAGCAGGACATGGCGGTTTGGCTTACTGCCCTTCATGCATGTTCAGGACAGGGAGGACATGGACCTTAGTGGCTAGAGGTGACCACGTAGCCCTGCGATTAAATCTGGGTCCGTGACAAGGTGACAACAGAGGCTGGGACTCTGGGAGGCTGGTGCTCTTGGGGCCCAACTCCCAAGTCATGCTCCCAGGCAGGCAGTATTTCTCAGGGGATGGGTCCAAGCCGCACGGCTCCTACTCTGGACAAGATACACTTCCAGCAGACTTCCAGCCAAGCTGCTGTCCCCTGGGCTGGGGCCAAGGGTGAGGCCTGAAGGGCAGAGGCTTGGGTGTTCAGGCACAGCTGACCTCCTCCCGGCCTTGTTAGCAGAGCAGCCTGGAGCAAGTCACATGCTTCTGGACATTTTCTTCACCTGTTAATTGAAGGGTTTCCTGGAGAACAGATGAAAAAATGTGTGTGTGAGATGCACTTTTAAAATTTGAAGTAGGGAGGCGTTTTCAGGGCCCTTTGCCCTGGGCTCTCCTGCCAGGACCTGTCTTTGCATTGCAGGCGCTCAGTGCGTTTTGAATCCCATCTGCTCTTTGGAGGCTAGGGCCAGCCTGAGCTGTTCGACCTTGAGAAGCCTCTGCCTCAGGCGGGTGAGGCCGCACCTAAATCATCCCAGGGCTTTCAAGTCTTCCTGCATAATCAGCTGCCATCCCTGGCCCTCCTAGCAGCCAGTGTTTAACCCTTGCAGCGGGAAGGTCTGACTGGAGTCTCAGGCTCAGTGCTGGCAACCCCTCCTGGCAGTGGGATCTGAGCCCCCCTCACTGCTGCTCCTCCTTTGAAGTGGGGCTCCCAGCACGTTGGGGGGCTGCACCTTCTGCTCCACTTGTTTTAACTTGTCCTGATACCCTCAGATTGTCACAAAGACACAGACCGATCTTGGCACACTGAGCACTGGTAACATGAATTTGTGTTTGAGAACCTCCAGGCTGACTTCCCAGGAATGCCCCTCATAGAGGCTGGTGGACCTGGTGAGAGGTCTCATGCCCAGTCCAAGATGCCTTGAACAGTTTCCGGCAAACTGTTGCAAAGTGCCCCCCTCCACGACAAGGGAGCCAGGCTGTTTCATTAATTCTGAAAACATGGGTAAGGGCCCTTTCATTGTGCCACTTGTGCAAATATATTCAAATGATCATTCAAATGATTTAACACGCAAAGGGTCAGCCTTCCCAGAGTAAATCCTGTTTTTAATGTGCCTGTCTGAGTGATTTCATTAGGTTGCAATGTTAAAGAGAAGTGTATACTGATGCATAACTTATACAAATGTATGCAAATGATGCGCCTGAAGGAGCTCAGAGTGAAATTCCTAGGAGATTCCCCTGAATTCCACCGCTGTGTGGATCAGCTGTTATCATCACAAAGAGCAGGAGCAGACAGCAGGGACAGGAGTGCTATAAAGGCTAAAATGGGGGCGGAGGGGAGGGAGAGCAGCAGCAGCACCCAGAAAGCTCTCCCGCTGGAGCGGGGTCTCGCCCCAGGCTGGCTGTGTAGTCTCTGTCCCCCACCGCGCTGTAGCAGCCGCCTGGTGCTCAGAATACAAATCAGCTCTCAACTTTTGAACCCCTCTTGGTAGGAAAAGGGAAAATATCACAAAAAGAAGCCAATTCCATGCTGCATCAAGGGACGGGTTTAATTTCATTTTCGGAAAGGAGGTTGGGAGAAGGCCAGCAAAGCCACCGGGGCTCTGCTCAGGCTTGTGCCTCAGGCTGCCTGGGAGTGGCAGTTGGTGCCAGGTCACAGCTCAGTGGCTGGCTCTCAGATGCACTGGGCGGAGTGAGGACATCAGTCCCTGCTCCCTCGCTGAGCAAGGCAGCCCGGTGTCATCACATTGCATCTGTTTTCAGGCTCCCTTTCCTTCTCCTCTTCCCTTTTGTGCCTCCCGCCTCCCCAGAGCCAGGTGGCGGCAGGGGCCGGAGCACACAGTGTGAGGTGCAGGGGGCCACTGAGCCAGCTTTCCTACTGGTCAGGAACGCCACCACCTGGGAGAAGGGCACTCATGGGCTTTGACACCAGGATTCACCTGGGGCACCGAAGGCAGACGTCTGGCCTGAGCCCGAGGCCCAGTGTTGTGGGCAGCAGGCCCACTGCCTTTGCTGAGGGCCGCTGGGTTTCTCAGATGGGTGGGTGGTTAGTTTGGAGGTGGACCCAATGCTATTACCGTCTCCCGTGGCTCCTAGTGTGGATGCAGTGTCCTGGGCGCCGCCCTCTCGCCCTGGCTGTGCTGACACCTTCCTTGGCTGCTCTCTGAGGTCACATGGCTGGATGTACCTGTGGCCTCCCAGACCCAGGGCAGCTGCTGGTTATTGGTGAGGCCCTGAGCCCTTGCCCACCTGGGGTCAGGCATCTGTCTCCGGCCTTTCTGCTGTTGCTGGTGGGTGGCCTCTTGCAGGGGACGCCCCATCCCTTCTCCTCACAGCAACCAGCTCCACTCTCGGACTTAGAAACCCTCCAGAAAGCCTCCATGCCCCTGGATCGGCCTGACTTTGCTCGGCCTCTCTTCCTTCCTGCTTACCTCTGGGTCTGGCCTTTGCCTCTGTGCCCACAGAGCCCTCGTGGACATGATTGCTTCTTTCTGTGTCTCAGTTGTAGCTCAGTGGCTCCTGAAAAGAGTCATCAGCACTTGTAGTAGTACCGCTTATCCACGGCTCACCTTCCAGTTTCTGTCACCCAATGTCAATCACAGTCTGAAAATACTACTTGGAAAATTCCAGAAGTGAGCAGTTCCTGAATGTTGAGTGCATGTTGATCTGAGTAGCGGGAGGCAATCTTGCTCTGTTCCACTGTGTCCTGCTGGGCTGCGGATCATGGCCTTGCCCTGCGTGTCCACTCCCTATACATGACCCTCATGTGAGTCGCTCAGTAGCTGCTTGGTGACCAGATTACCTGCGAGGTACTGCGGTTCTCATGTTAAGAAACCCACATTTCACTTAGCAGTGGTTGGGAAGCCTAAGGGCAGCGATGCTGACAGCTTGGACATGCCACAGAGAGGCCGCACAATGTTCCCAGCTTCATACAGAAAGAACAAAATCAGGGGCTGAGGTTGCTAAGACGTGAGGCACGTTGGTGCTAACCTCTTACCGTGCCTTCCAAATTAAGCTCTCAGGACTGTGTGAATACGCACACAGGTGTACATTCGGTACACCTAGAACTTGCCGTCTTCCTTGGTTTGGCGCCCACTGAGGGCTTCGGGGTCTGGAAGGCGTCCCCTCAGATGGGAGCGCTGTCTGCGACACCCACTGTGCTCCCAGTCTCTCCAGATGTTGCTTCAGTTCTGCTGCCGCCCCCTCCCTGCCCACTGTGGCATGGCTGCCAGGGGCTCTCTATGCTTTCCAAGCTGAGCACCTTCTGTGTGCCGGGCACCCTGTGGCTGCTGAGTGCAGGGTAATGAGCAGAACAGGTCTGCGTGGGTCTTGGCTGCCTTCCCAGTGGACCCAGGCGGGGTCAGGAACGTCCGGTTGCCTTCATGCGCTGCAGAGGCTCTTGAGGGTGTGCCATGTGGGGACAGAGAAGATGGCAGATGTGGCTCAGCCTGTCCCAGCTGCCTGCCAGCAGGGCCATGAGGACACTGGCTCAGGAAGGCATCGATCATGGGAAGTGACTCAACTGGGGATGACGTTGGATGTGACTCAGAGACTGTCTGCTGATGTCTGGTGAGCTGGGCCAAGTGGGTGCACGGGTGTGTATCACATAGAAGCCCAGGGTACAGGAAGGTGACCCTGGGCCACTCTGGAGGCTGATGCTGGAACACGGGTGTGCCAAGCTCAGCTCCCCCCACAGGACCCTGGACGCAGGGGTGATTAAAAGTGGGACCTGCCTCCCTGGCCTCCCTGGCCTGGGAGGGGGACTTGGGGAAGGTCGCTGGGCTCTGTGGTCACAGCAGTAGGCATCCTGGGAGTCCCACATTGAGCAGAGGGTGCACAGGATGCTGGAGGAGCACTCCCTGGCCTTGGAGGGTGGATGGAGGGCCATTGGTGCACAAGAAGGGGGGTGGGTGCTCCTGGGAGGTGGGGTCCCCAGAGGATGACACAAGAGAGATGGCTAGGGGCTGAGAAACTATGACCTGTCCACCGGACGACAGAGGCCGTGGAAGGATGTGGCAAGAGGAGGAGCTGCGGGGTAGGCTGCTGGCCCCAGAGCTGGAGCAGGCTGTCCTCAGGGAGCAGTGAGGTGGGTCTGGCTCTGATGACAGAGCAGCAGGTGTCTGGAGGGAGGCCCTGTGCCCTGGTACCTTGCCCTGCTCCCTCAGGAGCCCCTGGAAGGGGGCTGAGGCGGGTGCTATCTCCAGCCCACTGGATACCCTGGAGGTACCAGGAGACACGTTCCAGCTTCTCAGAGCTTGGGCAGGCCTGATGGATCTGGGGCACACTTTTCCCATTCAATGACTTCCCAGGGACACTGGTGGTACTCACTCAATCAGCGCCATTCCCAGAGATAGAAGCTCTGTTGGTGGCAGCAACATTCTAAGGAAAGGTCACTGCTTTCTGGAACGTGGTGATAATCTCTTTGTGGAGTGACAGCTGATGGAAGAGGTTGTGCAGCAATCAAGAGACCTAAGGCCCAGTCTTGATGTGACCTTTGCCTCACCGTGGACGTGCTGGGTGCTGGGTGCTGGCTCTCTGTTTCTGTGGCTGCATCCACTGTGCCACATGTCACCTCACACCTGGCAGAGCTGGCACTGCTGCCCGGAGCCACAGGCAATTGCAATGGGACACTCAGGGAGCCCTGGTACAAATGTGGGCCTGGGGCTCCTCATGGTTTGGAAGGCTTGGGCTGAACCAGGGAGACAAGGTTGTCACTGTCTGTGGCTCTCTTTCAGTTTGGATATGGCTTAAGTGTGTCCCCAAGGGCTCATGTGTTGGAAGGCTGGTCCCAGTGTGGTGACATGAGAGGTGGTAGGGCCTTCAAGAGATGGGGCTCAGTGGGGCACATTGGGTGGCTGGGGTCAAGTTCTCGGGCAGGATCAAGGTGTTCTAGTAGGACCTCGGTTAGTTTTCTGGAGAAGGTTGTTACAAGATCCCCCACCTTTCCTGTCTAGCAATGTGCTCTCTCCCTCTTGTGTGCTCCTGCCATGATGCCATCTGCCGTGGAGAGAGGCAGCCAAGGGACCCTTTGCTGGAGCCTGTGCCCTGTGGCTCTTGGCCTCCCTGAGTGAGAGCTGACTCCACTCTCCCTCGTGTAAGTCACTCGGCTTCAGGTTTCCATTATAGTAGGGAAAGTGGGCTAAGACTCTGACTCTTGGACTAAGCTCTCCCTGCTCCTTCTAATTGGTTGAACCACTGGATTCTGATCTAAAACTAGATACTTTATATCAGGTATCTTCAGACATTGTGGTATAAAGTTAGCTCCTTGCTAGCATATAGTAGGTATTGAGAATGGTGGCTATGCATCTCCCTGTCCCTGTTTTCTCTTCTGTAGTTCCAAAATCTGTCCTCTCAGTTAAAAACGCCACAAAGTAGTTTGAGTGAAGCAAAAGATGGACCTAGTCTTTGTGTGACTGTAAGTCCTACACCTCTGAGGGCAGGTGGCACTGTGAAATGCAGCATGGCGTTGGACCAGGGGAATGAGTTAAGGGTGGACAATCCCAGCAATTGTGGACCTTGAATGATATCCCATTAATTGAGGATATGGATGCTAATTGAGGATATGGGTTCTTCCTTCCAATGCCAGCAACCGAGTGAATGCTTTGCCCGTTGACCCTAAATAAAATGAGGGAAGTGGAGAGGTCGAGAAGGGGAGGCGTGAGTCTCCAGCCTGCGTAGCTTAGCGTTCTGCCGAGCCCTCTCGCCTGAGCTGGACTGGCTCACTGGGGTCCCCCTGACTGCTCCAAGCTGCAAACGGGCACCAAGTTGTGGCTCCTCAGCGTGGTCATGCCAGTGCTCCTGTTCAGTGGGCTAGGCGAGGTGACTCCTCTGGGGAGTCTGTGAAGCACAGGGCCTCTGGAGGTGCTGGCTGCTGTGTGGTGCTGTGGTGAGTGGGTTGTCCCGTATGGGCTTTGGTGGGAACCTCCCTTTCACTGTCCGCTCTCGCACCCCTCTCCCTGGAACGGTATTGCCTGTTGCTGCTCTCACATCCCAGTCGTTCCCTAGGGTGTGTCCTGAGCCGTCAGCTGTGCAGACAGGCCCTGCAGCGTCACGGCCTGCTGGAGACGTCCCTGGCCACTCGTCTTGTAGTGTAAGGTTTCCCCAGCTCCCTCCGCTCCCATTCACCTTTGTTAGCAATATTTGTTCATGTGTCCTATTTCATTTATTCAACAGATGTGGAGCCCTTTTGTGTCCCAGAGACCGTCCTACACTCCTAGGAGTGTAGGAGTAGAGGTGACACACAACCACCACGCTTGGGGCCAGGCTGTGTGGAGGACGATGGGTGGGGTATGTGACAAATGTGCACCATGTGGACAGAGAGGAGAAGAGGAGCGGACACTGGAGGACACAAACAGCAGGCAGCCACGCAGCCATGCAGATGTCCAGGGAGGGCTGGCAGCAGTGGAGGTGCCCAGGCAGAGTGCTCATCCTGTGAGGGGTGCTGGCCGCAGGGAAGGTGGAGCGAGTGGGTGAGGTGGAGCCAGAGGGCAAGCGGGGTGAGGGGCTGGCCATGCCGCATCTCCTCGGCGTGTGACAACGTGAGTGGGTTGGCGAGCAGCTTGGACAGCGCTGTGGATCCCCGACTCCTGTTTTATGAGTTGTATTATTCAGAGTAATCAATGCTATCGACTTACTGAGAAGAGTGTAATTCTGGCTCACACAATCAGGTCACAGGGTGGAGAGAGGAGGGGCTTGGAAGAGGGATGCTCAGTAAGACCCTGATGTGGCGGGGACTCAGGCAACCACTTAGCTCCTTGAGCCTCGGTTTTGTGGTGTGTTAAATGGGGAGAATAATGTTCGACTAATTAGACAAAACCAGCTGCAGTGAATGTCACTGGGTTTCACAGCAGGGCTGTGTTTACCAGGGGTCCGTGGCGAGTGCCCTGGCAGGGGGCTTGACCTGAGCAGAGCCTTCTGCCCTGTGGCCCTCCTGTCCCAAGGGTTTCCGAGGGCCCTGCTTGTGGACAGGAAGGCGGTGTGGAAAGCCCCTGCCTAGAAAGTGTGCATCAACCTGTCCACCCTTCCACTAGCAGACATCAATCGTGGGGCCATCCAGGGAGCCAGGGGCATCATCCCTGGGGGACAGCACCACCAGGGCCAACCACACATGATGGAAACGAGAGCACACATGTCCAGGAACCAGGTGTCCACCCCTACCACACACTTGTGGGGTCAAATGTGGAGCCTGATCATGGGGCACCAGGATCAACACAGACAAATGCTGTCACCTAGTCAAGATACAATTCCTTCTTCTACGGGTTGATGCGTATTTTAGAATTAGTTCCCCAGTCTCCTCCAACTTCAGTTTCCTCCTGTACAAAAATGGAGGATTGATATCTATTTAAAGGATCAATTTAAGGATCAAATACCATAATATGTGAAAAGTACCTGCCCGGTAGGGGCCTCTGCTCTTGCGCTAAGGGGCTCCCTGGGGGCAGCTGAGTGGGAGCCTCTCCTGTGCTCTCGGGTGGTCATCCTGGTGGAGCCCTGCTTGAACCGCTGAACTGAGGGAAGACTCCACTTTTCTTGACGTGTTTTAGTCACTTTGGTGTCCTGATAAGGACAATGAAAGGAGGAAAAGCTTATTTGGGCTCCTGGTTTCAGAGGTCCAGTGCATGGTCTACCAACTTCACTGCTCTTGGGTCCGCAGTGAGGCAGAACATCACAGTGGAGGAAAGCAGCTCAGGACATGCATCCAGGAAGAAGAGAGAGCACCACTCACCAGGGGTAATATAGAAACCCAAAGGCCTGCCAGTGATCTATGTTCTCCAGCCGTGCGCTACCTGCCTCCAGTTGCCACCCAGTTCATCCCGACATAACCCGATCACTTCACCTGGGAAACTTCGTGCATTGTCTCCCACTGGAGCTTTTGGGGCATGCCTCGTGTCCCAGTCTTAGCAGCTGGCTGTGCCCTCTGGGTAGCTACACCCGCAGGCTCCCTTGGGTCTGCCTCAGGTTTTTTTGTTTTTGTTTGTTTGTTTGTTTGTTTTTTTTAAAGAGAGATGGGGGAGAGAGAGAGAGAAAGACAGAATCAATTTTATTTAGTTTTGCATTTGGGTTTCATTGCTCTGACACTTCGTTGTATAGGTGGTGCTGGGTTCAAACCTGCGTCCTTGAGCATGCCAGGCAAGCTCGTTAACCACTGAGCTACTGCACCAACCCCTCTGCCTCAGTTTTCCAAGTCCTGATGAGAAACAGAGACTGGAGGGAGAGTGTGCCCTGCTGCTAACATGGCAGTGCATGTGGAATTATGTTACTTTAATTGCCACCAGTCCTGTGGCATGCAGGATCCAGCTAGAATCTGGGCAGAAACAAAAAAAGTCACAATGGCTGACACTGTGGCAGCTCATCACTGTGTAGATGGAGTTAATTCTGCATGCACAGAGCAGACTTTGCCTCCTTAAATAGGAGCTGGTCCCTAATGGGGATACACCTCTCCATCTCCCGCTTTCTCCTGCCACAGGATCCTCACTAATCCATCCATACAGAGGGGCTGATGAGAATGTTAATGAGGGAGCGCACGGAGTGCTCACGCCTCATCCCTCTTGGTCCTTTTCAGAAATGTGGCGGGTGCACATGTGTCTCATCCGGCAGCCTGCGTGCTCCATCTGCGCGTACTCCGATCTGCTGCAGCATGCACGCAGAAGTTGGGAAAGGTCTTACCACTTGGAGCTCTGTGAACCAGAGGCATCAAAGCATGGACAGAAACCTAAGGCTGGGCGCTCTGTGGAGCCAGTGAGCATCCTGGTCTGTGTCCTGGGATCAGGCTCTGGCTGGCTCTGAGCCGCTGAGGCTGCTCTGGCAGGCACACAGCTTCCCAGGGCTGGATGGGGTCTGACTGAACTCAGGTCCAGAGTATGAGTCCCATGACTCCCCCTTCCAGGAGGGGCCTGGCCTGATCCCAGGAGTCCCATGCATGACCTCCCTCCACCTGCCCTGGTCCTGGGCGCTCCCAAAGGCTGTGCCCTTCTCCACATGTAGGACCCTGGCTGGAACCAGTTCAGAGACATTTCCCAACCTCGGCCAGCTCCCATTCCACTGCAGGTTCCTGTTTTGCCCTCCACAGTGGCCTTCAGAGGCCTCTGTCTCCTGTAAGAATGAGCACGCCACAGCCCTCTGCTCCCAGTGACCTCCCTCCGCAGAGCTGCTTCCTGCCTGTGTGCCCTGCCCTCCTGCCCCGCTGTCTCCCTTCCCCATCCCCCTGTCCTATTGCCCTTCTGTCCCACTGCCTACCTTGCCCTGCCCACCTGTCCCCAGGAGCCTTGCCTACCCACCAGCCCCTTGTCCCTTCCCTGGCCTTCATTCCCCTTGTCCCCTGTACCCATGGCTTACCTGATCCCTTGTTCACTTGTCACCTGCCCACCAACCATCCCCCAGACCACCTGCCCCTTCTCATCCTCCAGTTTGTCTACTTGCCCCCTGTCCTTCTACTCACCTGTCCTTTGCTCCTGGACCCACCCCCCAAAAAAACCACAGTTGAGTGAGGGTGAGTCAATAGCTGGATGTGGAGAGCCACCATGTGCTGCTGAGTCTGGTGTGGTGATGCACAGCACCTCCAGCACTGTGGAGGGCCCAAGAGAAGGCCCTCAGGGCAGGGAAGCCCTGGACCAGTGGGACCAACACCGAGGGGAGGAGGCCTACAGGGCAAGGAGCCCTGGGCCAATGGGTCCTACACTGTGGGGAGAAGGCACCCAGTGCAGGGAAGCCCCAGGCTGCTAGTTCCGCAGGGTAGGGACTGAGCTGGTAACTGAGTTGAGAAGGCTGGAGAGGGAGTGAGCAGATGGCCCCATGGAGTGCTGGTGACCGCGGGATACAGAGGACTGTGTGCTCCGACGCACACTCTGGGGCCTCTCTAGGGTGAGAAGTGTCTAAACAAGTCCCCTGCCACATCCTCTGTTTGGATGTGGCCTGCAGCATCGCTGCAGCATCCCGAATCGCTTCAGCACTTTTGGGCTGGGGACCAAGCCTGCAGCATTTTTAAAGATGGTGTAATTGTACTTCAGATTAAATTATTTTGATGTATTTTTTCTTAGAAATCCCCTAATGTTGGATACTTTTTTTTCCCCCTGAGAAAGAATCAGCCTTGTTAATTTGATGGCACAATGGTACACTGTCCTTACGTGTGGCGGCGTGGAAGTAAAGACATTCAGCAGAAACCATGCTTTGAACTTGGCCTCTTGACCTGGGCTAGGGGTGCCCCTCTCGAGGTGTGGGCCGTGGAGACCTGCCGCAGCTCCAGTCAGCCTCTGGGCCACCAGAGGCGCAGCCAAGATGCTGAAGCGCGCTGCTGACGGTGCTCAGCCGGCCAGGGGTAATGGGCGCGTTCTCAGCCTCTCATGTTTTCTGCTTACCCTGGGCTCATTGGGAAAAGCCCCTGCCACATGTCAAGGGGTTCTGCAGTGTCCATAGAAGCAGTCACATAAGTGTGTTCTCTTTCTGCCATCTGCCCTTCTGTTCCCTGCCTCGTCTCCCAAGCAGGAGGAGAGCACACGCCAGGGAAAATCAAGTCAAGTTGAGGAGGATAGGACAGGTCCCGCAGGTTTGATAGGACATCGCCTGACTTTGTGCTTTCTGCAACTGACTGGAGGGCTTCTGTGACCTGAGAGCTGCTGGGAAGGTTATGGGACCTGCCCGAGGCGGGGTCAAGGGGAGGGAGTCGAAGGAGCAGGCTAGTAGGAAGGTGGTGTGGAAGAACAGAGGGCCTTGGTGCTTGTAGCAGGAGACTCCATGGCTGGTCGCAGCAGACAGATGGGGGTGAGAACCTCGGTGAGCGTCACACGTTCCTGCCTTGGATCAAGCACAAGGACATTGCTTTCCAGAAAGGTCATAAAAACATAGATCTTCCAAGAGTGTCTACAGAGCTTGGTGAATTTGTCTCCACGCATGCTTGCCAACGTTGACCCTAGGCTGTCGAAATGGAACTTTCTGGTTTTGATGGCAATTCTTCAGGAGTGGGGTAAACTTTTTGTTGCTTCTGTTCAGCATTTGCACTCTGTCTTTCAGGAAGGCCAAATTTCAACAGCTGGAAGCAGCAGAGACAGCCCATTCACCTGGGCTCTTGGGGCAGGGGAGTGGCAACATTGCTGACAGGAGCTACCTGGCGTGTTCGAGCAGGTACTTAGGCATCAGGCACTGTGACGGAGACTCCCTGGACCACGCACCAGAGAAGCCTTCCTGGGTACCATGGTCAGCCAGGGACCACACACAGCTTTCCCTGTGGTGATGGTGGAACACTCCAGATGGTCCAGGGTTCAATTCCCTTTTGTACTTGGCCTAAGATGATAGGCAGGAGTGGAGGTCAGGTGGAATCGGCTGCCTTCTCACCCCTGCGGAGTCTGAGACCCAGGAGGGAGTATGTTCAGTTCAGTTTAAGAAACAGCAGTCTTGCTGTAGAGCTAGCTCCAGTGGGAGCCACCTACTGGAGGCTGAGTGCAGAGAAGCAGGGGCCTCTCCAGGTGTCTCTGGTGGAGGGATCAGCACAGGGATGAGACACTTGTAGACCTGCAGGGAGCTGCTGGGGAGGAGGCCAGGAGGTGCCTGTGCCCCCAACCAGGCCAGGCGCATGAACTGGGAGAGGCTGATCCCAGACAGAGGAATTTCAGCGTAGCCAATGCCTGGTGACCAGATCCCTGAGAGGGTGACTTGGAAGCCTCTAGAGAGTGTCTGCCCATGGTCGCTGTGGAAGCACACACCATGTCTCTGCTTCTGTCTTCCAGTTGTGCTGAATGCCTCTTGTTGAAGGCGGGCACCTGGCAAGTGTGCGGGGAGTCCTGCCCTCAGCCTGCAGCACACACCTGGTCAACCCGGTGCACTGAGCGACTGTCAGAGAGCACAGAGGATCCACGATTGCCCCAGGGCTTCCTGGCAGCATGAAGTTTGATCTGAGACCTGATGTGGGTGGGGCAGAGAGAGCTGTGTGAGCAGAGATTCCTCAGTGCAGCGGAAGTCAGCTCCAGGCAGGGCAAGAAGACGTGGGGCTGAGCGCGGGCAGTGGGCATGGAGGCCGGCACAGACGGGGAGGGAAGGCTTGTGTTGGAGGAGCCAGCCTGGCAGGGGTGCTGTGAGAAAGGGAGGGGAATTGGTGGACTAGGGGCCTCGGGCAGGAGTTTGAGGTCCAGGATGGTGACCGGACTGCAGAATAGGTTGTCCCTACAGGGTGTGGAGCTGATTTGTACCCTAGAGTGGACGGATGGGCAGCAGGGCGGGCACAGGGAAGGCCTAGCCCGGGTGGAGTTCACCGTGTGGGACCAATGAGGCCCTCAGCAAGCAGCTGCAGCAGTTGGCTCCCTGTTTACCAGGAGCAAGGAATTACCAACATCTTCCCAATGCCCCACCATTTCCAGAGCACTGTCACACGCACTCCTTGCTCGTGCCTGGTCATGAGTTTAGGCGACTCCAGAGTATCATAAGTCCCAGTGGACCTGTTTGGTTGCTTTAAACCACAGTGACGCTAGCACAGAGGCATCTGGAGCCACGTTGGTGTTCTGGAGTGGAAGTCGAGTGGGCCAATAGGTGATTACAGCAAATATCAACAATAACATGAATTATGCGCTTAAAATAATTGGAAATTGAGAATTACCCTAGCTGAGCCTTCTTGCAAAGAGAGGCATCTGGCCTTCTTAAGTTCTCAGTCATGGTTAGAGTCCTGCTCGAGTGGAGTTCAAACGCCTACCTCCTAGTACTGATCAGAGCCCCTAGCCCGTCTTAAACGGCGGTGGCTGCTTGCTTGACATTCTCATGTGCTCCTTGGAACATCGGTCAAACACTTTCACAGGGTCAGCCTGTGACTGGGGTGGAGCCATGGAAGCCTCAGCCCCAGAGAGCAGCAGAAGGTCAGTAGGTCAGAGTGGCCTCATCCAGCCTGGCTGTCCACATGGGCTGGAACTGTGACTGTGAAGTCATGACTGTCATTCATTTGTCACTCACTGGGCCACTCTCGATTTGTCAGGCATGTGGCAGGGGGATGGGAGGCGCCCTGAGTCAGCTTGGGCTCAGAACTCGGCTGCCATTTGGTTTGGTTTTGTGGCAGCTCTACGAGGGCACTCACCAGCTGTGCCATAGGGAGGTGGCCCAGGGCTGGAGGAGGCAAGACACATGTGCCCAGTCATGAACTCAGGCTCACCAGCCTTCCACACTCATGTGGCTTCTGTGTCCTTGTGAGATGCAGTGGCCCTTGGAGGCTGCCATCGCCTCACATCCACGCTTGGTAATGCAGAGGGCAGCACATGGGCAACGAGTGGGCCTGCGTCCTCGTCCCCAGCACTCTCTGGGCTGTGCGCTCCACTTCGAGCTCACTGATCTCCAGCTCCATGCGCACTCTTCCAAGATCTAGTTCTAGATCTACAGCAAATCCTTTGTTTTCTAAAGTCCCTTACTTTACAGAGGATTCTTTCACCCTTAATATGTGACTTGGTCTCGTTTTAAATTTAATTCATTTATTTTCCCATTTATTCATCCATTGTTTCATTTATCCAGTTTTTTACTGACTAAATATTTTGTGGGCCCTACTATGTGTCAAGTGCTGGGAATACGGAATGAGAAGCAGTCTGTGGCCTCTGGAACCATGCTGTAGCTGGGGGCAAGGACCACAGAGAATGATTTTGGCCTGGGCTAAGTACTGTGGTGGAAGAGGAGCTCACAGCCTCAGCTCTGCTAGGGCTTAGGGGAAGTCAAGGATGTGGAGGTGAAAGCCTTGGAGGCAAAACGAGAGAAAAGTCCAGCCAGAGCTGCCCAGGGCCTCGTTCCAGGTGGCCTCCGAGGTCGCTTCTCCCGGGGTCCTGTGTCTGTGTCTGCATCTGCGTTCTTGCCTCTGTGGGTTTAACCAACTGCAGATTGAAAATGCTGGATAAGAAATTGCATTTTTGCCGCACGCATGTGGACTTTCTTCTGCATTAGTCCCTGGGCAGTACAGCGCAGCAAATGCACACTGCGTTTCCGTTGTGTTGGGTGTTATGGGCCAGCTAGAGATGTATGTGCTAGCCCATAAGCAGATCCTGTGCCAGTTATGCAGGGCCCGAGCTGCTGTGATTCTGGTCTCTGTGGGCACTGATGACAGCTGTACAGGATGAAACAGTGAACCGGGATGGGCACTCTCCTGGGTTTCAGATGTCAACTGAGGGTCCCTGGATGCCAGGCAACACCAGATTCCAGCTCCAAGTCCAGGCTTGAAACTCCCGATTTCCGCCTCTGGTCCCTGTCACTGTCATGAGAAGAACAGGCAGAGCTGCCAGAAGGAAGCACCGCATACCCGGGACATATTCTTCCCCAGTTCCGGATGCAAGAGTACAGATCAAGGAGTCTGGGGGTGACTCTCCCACTCCAGTGTCTGGTGGCCCCAGGAGCTCTGCCCTTCCAGGGACTGGTGGCCCCAGGAATTCCTTGGTGGTGGCGAGGTCTCTCTGGGCCCTGCCTGTGTCTCTTCCCCTGCCTTCCCTGTACATCTGTGTCCTCAGAGTGTGCACTCCCATGTGTCTCTCCTCTTACAAGGACACAGGTCCTAATGCGTAAGGATCTGCTCAGATGCCCTCTTCTCATCCAGTGGCATCTACCAAGACCTCAGTTCCAGAGGACGGGGCCACCCTGAGCGAGCCACAGCCTGGCAGAGCTATCCGGCGGCTGGGACTCCCTGGGGACACCATGGAGCTTGGAGTTTCTGGGGCTGCAGCAGTGTGGCCTAGGCGGGGGGGAGAAGCTGCAAAGCTAGCACAGTGGCCTCCAGAGGCCCGAGCAGACGGTTGTCAGGACGGTAGTGAGACCAACCGAGAGGAGGCTGTCTCTGTCCATAAGGCTACCAAGGGCCCAACTGGTCTGAAGAGTGGGGTGTGGCCTTCAGGCCTCCAGGGTCCTGTGCAGGGAGTGTTTGGAGCTGGAGGAAGCCTTGGAGCCGCTGGGTGCTGAGTGGTCAGGAGCACCCCTGGAGCAGGCCTGCGGGAGGGGCTCACAGGCTTAGAGTAATGAATGCTGTTAGGGAAGGGAGCCTGGCCTTCAGAAGGGTCACTGCCCCTCTGTGGAGCGGCTCCTGGCCTGGGGTGGGGGGCTGTGGGGAAGGCTTCCCTCTGGAGCTCCCTTTGCCTAGATAACGATGGCAATTTTGCCCTTGAGACTGTGAAACACTTGCACCAATAAAGGTCTTACTGCCAGTAAAGGCTTCCTCTTTAGAAGCAGGTCCTGCGTGGGCTGCAGCTGCTGTTAGCAGTGGTTTAGGTGATTGATGGAGCCCTGGGGTGGAGGGAAGGGCTTAGGAGGGGACGGAGGTTGGGGATGAAGATCCCGAATCACATTGACACTGACTTGGTGTTTTTGTTCAGAGAGGCCCCCGGATATCTCCATATCCCCTGCGAAACAATGAAGGGTGATGCCTGGGCCTGTGAATTAGAGAAATCCTGAAATAATTAGCTGGCTTGGCAAGGACCCTGGAGCACCTGCGCTGCGGGCTGGCCCTCCAGATGCAGAGGGGTAGTTGGGGGCAGGGACCCTTGGGAGAGAGACAGCTCCCAGCCCCAGCCACACTGCGCAGGCAGCCAGCTTGGGGAGGGGCCCAAAGCACTGGGAGCCTTGTGGACAGTGAGGGTGAGTGTGGTAAGGGTGCTCAGGAGAGTGCAGAGGCCGGGCCCTGGCTCCTCCTGGGGGGCTGGAGTCACAACGGCATCTTCTGCTTTCTGGGGCTCAGACTGCTGTCACTGCTGGCTCTGAAAACATGCGCTCTGGAGTGTCAGACTGGTGCTGACAAGACGGCCTCCCGGAGCAGGGATGAGGCTGCCAGGAGAGCCCTGGGGACTGATTCCATTACGATGTCTGTGACATTCCGGGAAGAGCAGCCAGAGGCAGGGTGGGTGGGGGCTGCAGGAGGGGGCACAGAGGCCCTGTGGTAGATGTGCCACTCTACAGGTACCTGCGCTGCAGGCCGAGTGCAGACCCTGGCCGGCCAGGGTCGTTGGTCATGCTTCCACTGTGGCAGCCCCTCCACCGCACACTGAGGTCTTTTCTTGGGTCAGAAGCACCAAGGGGATGTGGTGAGCAGTTTGGTGGATACTTGCTGAGGAATGGAAGCACTACCCAGAAGTGATGGGGGGCATGGACCTGCAGATGCAGGTACATGCGGGATGGTGGAGCCCTGGTACCAGGACACACTGGCTGCCCTGTGCCAGGACCATTGCCCTCTCCACTGTGACCACACAGTGGCCTGGGGTGCCCTGGCAAGCCAGAGGGGGTGTTGCCAACAAGGATCAGCACAGATCTTGATCTCAGCGATGGGGTTGGCCTTTCAATCACTCGGCAGCCATTGTGGGTGACCATGCAGGCCGTGGAGGTGACAGCTGCCAAGACAGCAGCCCCTGCTCAGGCATAGGGCTTGAGTGGACCATGTATGGGTGTGTGTGTAGGGCATCCCTTGGCTGATGGCCTGGGACAGACATGGACTGGGCCTCTGCTCAAGAACCAGCCCTGGCAGCAGCCCTTGTTCGCTCTCAAAAGTGTCCTGCTGTGGACATAAAGAAATGGCCAGTTAACACGGGCCAGTGGAGAGAAAGGACCTTCCTCCAGCCAGAGGGTGGTGGGTGAGTTTAAAGCAGAGGGGTAAGAGTAAAGAAAGAGAGAAGGGTGGGAGAGAGGGGGAGGGGGGAGGACACGGCATTAGGAAAGACCTTGGGAAGGATATGGCAGGTCCCTGGGTCAGGGATGGAGGCCAGTGGGCAGCATTGGGAAGACCCTGGGTTAGGGGAGGACATGGCAGGTCCCTGGCTTGGGGATGGAGGCCAGTGGGCAGCATTGGGAAGACCCTGGGTTAGGGGAGGACATGGCAGGTCCCTGGCTTGGGGATGGAGGCCAGTGGGCAGCATTAGGAAAGATACTGGGGAGGACATGGTAGGTCCTTGGGTTGGGGATGGAGGCCAGGTGGGCAGAATTGGGAAGACCCTGGGTCAGGGGAGGACATGGCAGGTCCCTGGGTTGGGGATGGAGGCCAGGTGGGCAGAATTGGGAAGACCCTGGGTCAGGGGAGGACATGGCAGGTCCCTGGGTTGAGGTGTGCCTGTGAGTACCTGTGTGGTATGCATGGGGGTGTGCATGTGTGCTATTTTGCAATGCATACAAGTGAGTATGTGCATGTGTATATGCCTGTGCGTGTCTGTGTGGTGTGAACCTGTGGGGTATGTGTGCACATGTGCTGTGTTGCAGTGTGTGCATGGCTGTGTGTGTGTGCTTGCCTGTGTGGTGTGCAGGTGTGGGGTATGTGTGCACATGTGCTGTGTTGCAGTGTGTGCATGGGTGTGCATGTGCGTGTGCTTGCCTGTGAGGTGTGCACATGTGGGGTGTGTGCACATGTACTGTGTTGCAGTGTGTGCATGGCTGTGTGTGTGCTTGCATGTGTGGTGTGCATGTATGGGTTATGCATACACATGTGGTATGTTGCAGTGTGTGCATGTGTGTGTGTTTGCCTGTGAGGTGTGCACATGTGGGGTGTGTGCACATGTGCTGTGTTGCAGTGTGTATGTGTGTGTGTGCTTGCCTGTGTGGTGTGCAGGTGTGGGGTGTGTGTGCACATGTGCTGTGTTGCAGTGTGTGCATGGGTATGTGTGTGCATGCCTGTGAAGTGTGCACATGAGGGGTGTGTGTGCACATGTGCTATGTTGCAGTGTGTGCGTGCATTATGTGTATATGTGCATGTGTGCGTGCCTGTGAGTACCTGGGAGGTGTGCATGGGGGGTGCATGTGTGCACCGTGTGCACGTGGCAACGTGTACATGTGAGTATGTGCATGTGCAGGTGGATGTGTAGGGCTGTGGTGTGCACTGTGGCCCTGGTTGGAATCTGGTGTCCTCCCGTGGGCTCACTTGTTCTGGTTCCAGTGCAGCTGCATGTGCCCAGAAGGGTTTTGGCTTGAGCTCACTGAGGCCCTTCTGCAGATGGCCTTCTTCAATCTGGCACCTGCCTTCTGAGTGACTATGATGGAAGTGACCTTGGCTCCATTCTCCAAGGCTCCTGATTTCTGGATTTCTGGGGGTGGTTGGGATGTGGCGTGCCACATGCTGGCTTTCTCTTAGTGTGGTCAGCGTGGGGGCTGCGTGGGAGCAGAGTGCTCAGCCTGCCTTTTTCCTAGGCCATAAATTGTCAGTGGCAAATGGAATTCCTCAGGCAGCAGGGAGTTGGGGTGCAGTCTTGTTGGTTTTATTGGAGGTTCATGAGTGACGGCAGTGTGGTCGCTGCAGGTTTGTGGAAGTGTCAGGGACTGTGTGGAAGGCTTCCTGGTGCCCTCCCTGCTTGTTCTGAGCCTCTCACCCAGGTCAGCCCCTGTGGTGAAGGCAGAGGCCCCCTGGCACGGTGACACGTTTTGCAGGCTGCTCTCCACTGCTCCTCTTCCTCTTCTGGTTTTGTAGCGCCCTTAGCACCCTGTGGTGGGCTGGGTTGCTTTTCTGGTGCAGGACCATCATCTAGGTGTGCCTGGGCTTTCAGCCACACCCAGAGTTCTGCTCTTGCTTGGAATGGAGGCTGATGTCGACCTCTAGCGTCCCCCAAGCAGGAGGCTGTGCAGATCACAGAGGAGGAGGTCAATGCCACAGCAGATGTCAAGGGTCTAGCATGTGGTAGGCACTGACAGGGTGGCACCTACAAGGACAATCCTGGGTGAGGCCCTAGGGCTGGGGAAGATCTCCGCAACAACACCCCACACAGGGCAGTGCCATGGGGATTATGAATTCCTCCCGAGGCCCAGGGCTTTGTTCAGGGGGCCCTGTCCACTCCTGCTGCTTCCTTGTCCTTCTCCTCTTGACCATAGCAATGGCAACAGAAGGCAAAAGCCATCATGCAGGACTGAAGGCAACAGTGTGCACAGACCCGTGTCCCAGGAAAGCTCAGGACAGGCCTGCGTGGGGTGCAGGAGGGGAGGGGCAGGGGAGCTACCCGCATGGGCTGCCAGGCCTGTGTTCTGAATCGAAGCTCCTGCCTTTGTGGACGCCTTTCAGGAAGACAAGCCTGACTGTTGGAAATCATGAAATCGGTAGCATAAGCTTAGAATTCTGCAGTAGCTTAGCTGGGGCGGTCTTGGGTGCAGACCTCACTCCACTCAGAGCATCTGTCCGCCTTCCTTGCCTGCTCGTCGTGCAAGGCATCTTGAGGCTCCACCATCTCCTTGCATGGCTTTCTGTCCCCTCCCAGCAGGCACCTACCTCATCAGCCGTGTGATGGAACGACCGGGCACACATGCTAAGGGTGGAGACACAGAGGAAGCAGCCCTGAGTCGTCATGAGGTTTCACGTTCCTTGGTCTTGCCACCACCCGTAAGGTTTTGAATGCCTCTTCCTTCTCAGGAATCCTTTCCACAGCGAGGTGGCAAGAGGGGCACTTCCCCAACACATGTGTCCCTGACAGGGTCCCTGTGGCAGCTTTGTGCTTTGGAATGGAGAAGAGAGGAAAGGGGCAAACTCGACGTTCTCTCATTCACTGGGTTCTGAGGACAGCAGTACAGGAGTGGAAACGCCAGCAGGTTCTGGCCATAAGCCATGAGGTCTGCACCAGGAAAGTGTGTAGGTTGAAGTGCTGGGCCAGGAGGAGCAGGCCACGGGAGCTGAGCTCAGCCTTCCTGTGTGTGACAAGGACAGACGACCTCAGAGTCTTTCCTGGGGATTTTGTTCCTCCTCCAGCCAGTTACTTCCTGATGGGTCAGCTCCAGAATGGTCTCCAGTCTAGAAGAGGCTTTAGAGGGCCCATCTACATGAGGAACCTGAGGCCCAGAGGAGATGTCCAACCACTTGTGCATCACAGACCTAGACACCTGGAAGAGTGGACCACAGCGCTTGTCAGCTGGGGGTGCAGATGGGAGTCCGTACAATCCCACTCCTGAGTTTTCCTTTCATTTGCTGGGTGACGTTTGACAAAAACTCCCTGGGCCTCTGGTTGAATCCACCATATGACCTAGCTATCTTTCTTCTGGGTATTTTCCCAGAGGAGTTAGAAGCAGCACCTTACAGTGACACAGCAAAATCTGTGTTCATAGCAGCTCAATTTGTAATAGCTAAATTATGGAATCAACCCAGATGCCCCTCACTGGATTAATGGATCCAAAAGCTCTGATACACACACACACACACACACACACACACACACACAATGGAGTGTGTGTTCAGCTATTAGAAATAATGATATTGTAGCCTTTGAAGGTAAATGGATGGCAATGGAAGAAATCATGCTGAGCGAAGTTAGCCAAACCCAGAGAGTCAAGGTTCAAATGTTTTCCCTCATTTGTGGAGGCTGGAGCTAAACCCAGGCTTGGTTGAAAAGTTCTTAAACTCATGTATTAGACCCAGCAAAGGTGTAGCAACACATAATCTAGGGAGACCTCAGACATGTAGGTGGGGGAGCAGGGAGGGAGTATAGGGAGGGATCTAGGGAGACAATCAACAATGTAGCATACTCTTTACCCCTCTGAGAAGTCAGATAATACTTATGCAATCATTTAATTCTGGAAGATTTACAATTATACGTATGTACACACATACACACACACACATATATGGACATTTATGTCTCTTATAGAAGTGCAATATAGAAGAATCTAGAGATGGGTGTGGGCAATGTGGGGGTAACTATGGCTTAAGATCAAATGCATATGCATTTATGATTGCACAGCTACTCAGCTCCTTAAAGCAAGGGTGGAAGCAAGGCTTTTACCTCTGGAGATTCTGGCTGAAGGTCAAGTGAGCTGACGACGTGGATGTGATTGCTTGAACAGGTTATAAAGGCGTCTGGAGACAGGCACAGTGCAGGCTTCTGTCTCACTGGGTGGAGGGCTGGACCCTGAGACACCTCTCAGCCTGGCTCAGAGTTCCTGTCACAGGAGCAGCCTAGCTCAGCACCCACCTCCACCCACAAACACACTTCCCTCCGGGCATGCAAGAACACTGTGGATGCTCAGACAGATCCACAAGCACCCATGCAGATGCATTGGTTCACACACATGTACAAGTGCATAACACACACCCAACACGCTCATGTCCACACACGTGTCCACACACATGCACAAAGAAACAGGCATGTGCAGAGGCACCCACAGGCACACGCAGGTGCACACATGTGCACAACATATGCCCCCCACATGCAGAGAAATGCATGCACATACACACTCAGGTGCACAGATAGGCACACCTGTACACATGTGCACATACATATGGGATTCTCTCAGCATGTTGTGAGCAAAAATGTCCTTGCACTAGTGAACCCCAAATACTGCTGAAGATGAGGCCACCCTGTCACTGGCTGGCTTTGGAAGCTCAGGCAAAGCCATTTACCTTTCTAGGATCCTGTGTCCCATGTATGGAACAGATTGGATGAGTTGAAGGTGGTTTCCATCAGGATCCAGTAGCACACAGGCACAAACTCAAGCTGCCACTCAAGGGGTGTGGTGGCTGTCCATCAGGGAGTGGGTTTGGGTCAGGTTCAGGCTGCTGAGGGGCTGAGCCTCATTGCCCTAGGCCTAAGCATATGCTCATCACATCCACTCTCACAGATATGGCAGATGCTGGCTGGTGGGCCAGGGTCCTGTGAGTGCCTTGCCCACTGTGCCTGACAGCAGGAATCCTGGGTGACCCTTGTCCACCCTGTTGGTCACCTGAGGGAATCCAGCAAACACCTGCTATTGCAGAGTGGCTTCTGCAACTCTGTGGTTGCTGTGCAGGTGGGTCTGGTCACCACCAGTGCCTCTGGTCCCACCTGGCTGCAATGCCTCCTGTTCAGCAGCTCTGCAGTGAGGCCACCAACTTGGACAATGTTCAGAGTCACATGTACCTTGAAGAGTCTCCCCGGCAGCCTCAGCCGGCAGGTGTCTAAAGAGTCGACTCAGGAAATGGGAACCGTGCAGGCCCGTGGGAGATGGTAAGGAAGCAGGAGGCACAGCATTGCAGGAAGTGTGGCAGGGCTTTCTCCAAGAGGGACAGAAATGGCTGACAGAGCTTTGGAGGCACTTGTGGGGCTGTGGGTGGGAACGCCTCTGCTCCCTGCATGGCGCTCAGGTGCCTGCCATGGTGACCCATTGTTCCTCCTAGGAAGAGCTGCAGAATTGGCCCCGGGTGAGCGAGATCCTTAGGACAAAGAGCTAGAGCCACAGCATGGCTTCCAGATTCCTGCAGCGTGGAGCTCTGGACATGCAGCAGGTTCAAGGACATGTCATGCTGAGCTAACGCAGGCCCCTCTGAGAAGGTTCTGGGCTTCGCAGTTGAGAAGACTCCAAGAGGTGGATCCTCTTGAGGATGGAGCAGGTATCCCCCACCCCAAAGACAGGGCTCAGAAGCCAGCCACCTCTCCCCAGGCTTGCTGGCCAGCCCCTTCCCTGGGGATGCCCACTCCTCCAGTCTGGCTGCCACCATCCAGAGAGCACAAGGGAGAGAAAGAGGGCAACGAGGAGCAGCAGAAGGGGATCTGCAGAGGCCTCTTCCTGAAGCCCATGCAGAGCACGGCTGGTGGGAAGCCTGAAAGGTGGAGTCCCCTGCTGAGCTCCATGGAGAGGGTTCCTAGCTTGGCTGGCTCTGCCACCTTGCACACGTGGCAAGCTTGTGGAATTCATGTCAACTTCCAGGGACCAGCTGGTATGTGTGTGCTCACATGTGCACGTGTGCACAGACATGCAGAGAGACTGCTGTGCCCTGGATGTACAGGGGGTTGTGTGCACATGTGTAGATAGGCAGCAGATGCAGGAGTAAGACAGGGGTGTGTGGCTCCCATAGCGCCACCTCCTTCACAGCCCTGCTGGTGTGAACCGTGATGCAGAAGGCACCGAGACACCCACCACTCCCTCTAAACGTGAGACGGTGACTCCACCTGATGTCTCCACTTCCAGGAAAAATTGGCTGAGCTGAATTCTGCGGAGGTTTGGGGGATCTTCATATAGAAGAGGTGCCGGGTCCAATTTGGCTGGTGGTTGGCTTTTCCTCTGCCTCCAGCGGGGCTCGGCCATTTCTCCCTCATGCTGGACACAGTGTGAGCTCAGCTGGCTGCAGATGGAGGGGAAGTGGAGTGAGCTGCCCCAGCCCTCTTGCCCCAGGGACAGAGGGCAAGGAAGTTCTGGGCATGTTTATCTGTAGCTGAAGTCCCCGCAGCTGGACAGGGCTCGTGGCCCATGTTGTGCCCAAGGTCTTTCCACCCTCACTGACCAGCTCTTGCAGTCTCACCTGTTTCAAGGAGAGGTGGCACTGTGACAACTCTGCACTTCCAGGGAAGGTAAAGGATCAGGCCTGAGTGACGTGTGAGGAATGGAAGATTGTGTCCCCTGGCGGCGCTATCAACCGGGTGAGGAGGATGCGGGGTTACCCGACACCCAATGCACAGTCTGCAGGTGAAGACCCAGGTCTGCCTGGCACTCTGGAAGTGCCCGGGAAGGACAGTGGCTGTGCACACTTTGCTCTGTGTGTCCATGAACACGCAGAGACTGCACATTAACACTTGCTCCCTCCCCATGTGCACTTGAGCATGTGCTGGGCTAGGCTTGCACCCAGGCAAAGTTGAAGAACTGTTCCCAACTGAGGGACAGAGGCTCCTGCCCTGAGTGTGGAAAGGGCTTTATTAGGTCTCCAAAGTTTTCCAAACTCGTATCTTCCATTGCACTTGTACGTGAAGACTAGTGGACAGGAGGGCTCCCTTAGATATCCTAAAACCAGAATCCACATGGACAAAGAGTAGAGGCCACATCTGTAGGGACCTAAGGTCACATCTGCAGAGACCTGATGTCACATCTACATAATAGAATAAGGAAACAGCTACATAAACCTGAGTTCACATCTACATAAACAAGAGGACACATCTACATAGACCTGAGGTCACATCTACAGAGACCAGAGGTCACATCTGCAGAGACCTGAGGTCATATCCACAGAGACCTGAGGATACATCTATAGAGACCTGAGGTCACATCCACAGAGACCTGAGGACATATCTACAGATACCTGAGGTTACATCCACAAGACCTGAGGTCATCTACATAGACCAGAGGTTACATCCACATAGACCTGAGGACACATCCACATAGACCTGAGGACATATCCACATATACAGAGGTCATATCCACATAGACCTTAGGGCACATCTACATAGATCTGAGGATACATCCACATAGACCTGAGGACATATCCACATATACCTGAGGTCACATCTACATAGACCTGAGGACACATCCACATAGACCTGAGGACATATCCACATAGACCTGAGGACATATCCACATATACCTGAGGTTACATCCACATAGACCTGAGGTCACATCCACATAGAACTTAGGACACATCTACATAGATCTGAGGACACATCCACAGAGACCTGAGACTACTTCCACATAGACCTGAGAACACGTCTATGCAGAGTGGTTTGTCTCCCTGGGGCAGAACCCGTGGGGCAGACAAGAACCTATCCTGTGATTTCTTAGGTATATTCTTAAATAGAGGATCCAGGATAGCCATGATCAAACTTTAAAATTTTTTAAAGCTCAGAGAGACATCTGTTTATCTGCCTCCTTCCATTGTTGGTGTTCTATAGTTCACTTCCAAATTGTATCATCAGCTGTAGGGAACTCAGTAGAATACTGATTTTATGAAATCAAAAGTAACTGTCCTAATCCAACATTGCTGCTAGAATCAAACACCTTGAACTAGGTGATTTATAATTAACAGCCCTTTGTGTCTCGCTGCTCTGGAGGCTGGGAAGTCCAAAGTCAAGGGGCAGCAGATTGTCTGGTGATGGCTGCTCTCTGCCCCTGAGATGGTGCCTTGTTGCTGTGTCCTCTGACGGCAGAAGCAGTGGAAGGAGCAGAACCCTCTCTGATGCCTCTTTCCTTAAGACCTTCATCCCATTCAGGTGGCTGTTCCTCCTCCCAAAGCCCCACCTCTTGACACTGTCACCTTGGGGTTTAAGTCCCAGTATGTGTGTTTTGGAAGGATGAATCCCTCAGACTGGAGCATTCTGTCCCTGCCTCCCACACAGCAACGTCATTCCGTCCCGATAGCTCAAGTAGCCTTGATCATTCCAGCATCAACTCCAAAGTCCAGAGTCCAGAGTCTCATCTAGTCAAACACGGGAAGAGGCAGGGCACATTTCCTCCAGGGCGCATTCCGCGCCAGCTGAGGAAATCAAACACGCTGTGTGCTGCGGGACGCAACTTTCCCCTTCCAGAAGCGCGGAGCAGGAGGAAGGAATGGCAGGTCTTGAAGTTCCAGGAGAGTCTTTCTGGCTTGATGATGCTCTGTCTCCCAGGTGCAGTCGGTGGGGCTCCCACACCCCCCCCACCTTGCCCTGCGGGTGTTCCACCTCCACAGATCCAGCAGCCCCACCCCCAGGCCTCTACTGAGTGCCCACTGGGGCCTCATGCAGTGGCCTCATCCCTGTGGTGGTCTCTGCTGGGGTCCCCTGTGTTTCTGAGGCATGCTCTGAGTTCCGGGTGCAGGCAGCCATGCCTCTACAGCTCTTCTGCACAAGGCACATCCCACAGCTGCCCTGCAAAGCTGCAGCTGGGGCAGCAGAGGAGCTCGAGGCCTGCTGGGTGGGGGTGAGGCCGAGCTGGGCAGCTGTGTAACTCCTGGCTTCCGCACACCAGTGTCCCTGTGACATGGCCACACTCGCTTACCACTGAACGGACCTCCTCATTTTCCCAGCATGGATGGGCTGAGGACTTTCCATATTTCCGAGCTCCGCTTCCCTTTGGAATAACTATTTAGTTTCCGGGTCACTCTGTCTTCTCTCATTTTACTGTAGGCAGTCAAGGGAACAAGGCCTCTCCTTCAACATTGCTTAGAACATTCTTTAGTCAATATTCAATTTATTTCTCTCAGTCTACTGTCACAAAGCGCTACCATATGAGTGCAGCGAGGCATTTGCCATTTCCTAACAAGGGTCCCCTGTCCTCCCTCGTCCAATGGATGCTTCCCATTCCAGATGAGGCCTTGTCAGAAGGGCCTTTCCCACTGGATTTCACACTCTGTTCGTGAGACATGGATGACCTCCAAGGAGCCAGGGATTCCTCTAGCTCCCCTGCTCCCTTGAGCCCTCACCAGTCACCTGGTGAGGTTGTGATTTTGCCTGGAACGTGTCTCCAGATTCTCCCACCCGTTACGTCACCAAGTTCCAAAGCTGCTTCCACACTTCCAGATATTTGTTACAGCAGGACCGGTGTTTGTGTCACTGTGACCAAGATGCCTGGCAGGAACAGCTTAGAGGAGGGAGAGTTTATTTCAGTCCATGCTTGGCCGAGTCCAAGGCTCTGGGCCTAGGTTGAGGCAGAGCATCACGGCAGGAAGAAGTGGTGGAGGAGGGCCACTTTGTGCATGGCAGCTGAGAAGCAGAGACAGAGGAGGCCCTAGGATAGGTGCACTCTCCAGGGCAGTCCCCAGTGACCCCCCCAGCCACACCCCACCCACCTGTGGTCACCACTAGTAGGGATGGACTAGTAAGTGCAGCGCTCACAGTCCAATTGCCTCACCTCTCAACTTTCCTGCATCAACCCTGGTGCTTTTGGGGAACACCAGACTCCCACACTGTAACACTACCAAATTCCGACCTATTTGTCTGGGTTGCCATAACAAACTACCATAGTTTGTGTGGCTCACAAATGAAGGAAGTGTTTCGTGAGTTTCTGGAGACTGCAAGCTTCAGGATCTGGGGGTGAGGTCCTGCTGTCTGGTTCATAGGTGGTGGCCTCTGACTGTTCCGCAGGGTACAGGGGTGAGGGCCTCCAGTGTGAGGGCACTGATCTTACTTGCCAGGGCTCTGCTCTCTCCCTAATCTGCTGCCCCCTCTGAGCTCTGTGGCCAGTGGGCTAGGCCTGTAGCACAGCGGCTTCTAGGAGAGGTCACAAGCTCATAGACCACAGTGACCACTTTGCAGGACAGTGTGGTTTGGGTCTGGGTTTTGCTCTTCCCCAGCTCATGTAGACCCCCAATTCCATTTTGGTGACAATCCTTATAAATTCAGCTGTTTTGTAATGAGTTAGTTGATGTACAGTTGTCAGCATCCTTGTGAGCTGCTCTTCTCTTGGTGGCACTGAGCTATGGGAGAGGCCCAGGGTGCTGTACTGATCCTCAAATGCACTGTGGGCCATGTGCTGGGTTCTGGCATACTCTGGTCTGCATAGCAGCTGGTCTCATGCAGCTGGTCTTGTGGCAGCTGGTCTTGGGACAGCTGGTCTTAGGGCAGCTGGTCTCATGCAGCTTGTCTCAGGGTAGCTGGTCTTGGGTCAGCTGGTCTCATGCAGCTGGTCTTGGGTCAGCTGGTCTGTGTGGCAGCTGGTCTTGTGGCAGCTGGTCTGTGTGGCAGCTGGTCTTGTGGCAGCTGGTCTCAGGGCAGCTGGTCTCATGCAGCTGGTCTTGTGGCAGCTGGTCTGTGTGGCAGCTGGTCTGTGTGGCAGCTGGTCTTGTGGCAGCTGGTCTCGGGGCAGCTGGTCTGCGTGGCAGCTGGTCTTGTGGCAGCTGGTTTCGGGTCTACTGGTCTGCATGGCAGCTGGTCTCAGCATCATGACACGTGTGTACTTGGTTAAATCTGTCTGTTGCATTGCTGTTGTAAGGACCATGTGGCATCAAGAAAGCCATCAAGGTGCTCTGGGCCTGTCCCTGCTCGTAGTGTGTCATGCTAAGAACACTCAAAACTGGGATTTCAGAGCAGACCATATTCGTTTCAAACCCAAGTCAGAGAAGGTTATGCATGCAGTGACGGAGTTCCCTGGTTTCTCTCAGGGTGTCTCATCCTGTTCTCCCTAGGGCTGATTCAGGGAGGTATGGCTGCTGGTGCCACTGAGGCAGACAGGACAGGCCTGCATGGGCATGCCTGCAGTAGTGCCCTATCCAGCCCCTCTAAGATTTCAGTCCCTCTGAGAAGGCAGCAAGCTCGGGGCAGTCAGGGATCCTGGAGAGCCTCGGAGGGGTGGCTGTGGGCTGGCTCACCCTACTCCTCCTCCTGAACCCAGGAGTCCTGGTGGCTGTCAAGTGATGCTTTGCAGTTCACTGTGAGTCCCAGAGGGGCTTAATTTATTTAGGACTGCAGGGAAATGGCCATGAGATTAGCATGGAAGAACAAAACTCGCTCTGTGCACTGAGAACTAGGTACGCATTGCACATAGCAGCTGAAGCTGGGAGGGCTCCCAGAGCACCTGGGGCAGCTGACAAGCATGGGGACAGAAAGAGAAAGTCTGTCTGGAGGTGCACCTCCTGAGCTGCCAGGGCTCCGCTGTGGTCATGTGGGTGGAGGCCAGGGACACCTGCTAAGTATGCAGGGGCAGCCCTGTGGCCATGCACCACGACCCTAAGGCCTGGGTTCTGCAGGGCAGGAACAAGCCAGCTCGTCCTCTGAAGGTGCTCTGAGGTCTGCTGCTCTGCGCAGACTCTGACAGGGCCTGCCCACCCTGCTTGGCCCACACCAGCTCCCGGCACCATCTGCCTGCTCCCGGCTGGCGCTCTGTCAGCCTTCGCAGCACCGCCATGAGCCTTGGAAAGCCGGAGCTTGGCTTAGCAGAGAGATGAATTTGAAATCTTCCCTCCGGGCCCCCCTCTTTCTGCTCCCCCTGCTCGCCCCCCTCCAGGACCAATTTATCTGCCAGTCCAGCCTCCAAGTGGAGCTGGGGCCAAGTTGGCGACCTGCCCACACTTCTCAGCCTCTGTGACCAGATGGCAGGAGAGCAGCCCACAACAGGCAGGACAGGACTGGGAAGTCCCCATGTGCAGAGCATGCTCAGCAGGGAGGTGGGAGGACAGAAGGCTCTCCCAGGCCACAAAGGAGAAGGGAGAGGGACGCCCTGTCCCCGAGGGAGACGCAGGCAGCAGGGTGAGTCTGTGTGCTCACATGTGTGTGCAGGTGTGTGCACACAAGCACACACATATAAATGTTCATGTGTGCACACATTCCTGGCTGCTGGGAGCCCTGCAGATGTTTCTGAGTCTCCCATCATGACTGTGGCGTGGGTCCTAGGACCTGAAGCTTGCTGTGGGTGCAGACTACATGGCTGAAGCGGCAGCAGACCAGGGCAACAGGGAGGGGCCCAGCTCTAGGGCTCTCCCTGCTGCAGGGTACAAAGCTTACGCCCCCCTCACTCTCTCCACGTGGTGTCCTGGCTTCCTTGTGTCCAGACTTCTGGACTGGGGAGGCACTGGGGAAACTAGGAAGAGGCACATGGCTGGCAGTCACAGGATGAGCATGCCCAGGCAGGGGGAGCCTCACAAGTCACCCTGCTGTCACTTCATGCCAGGTAACTTTCCCTTGGTCCCAGAGTGCACCTCCCGGGCATCCCTGCTACCTCTGTCACCCAGCCCCTCCCTCCCCGATGCTCTCTGCCTGCATAGTTTCATCCTGGCCTCTTTGCACCCTGCACACAGTTCCTGAGTGGTCCTGGCCACTCCTTGGCCAAGGCTCTGCCCCTCTCTAGCCCCTGCCTTCTCTCTAATGCTCCAGGCTGCACCCCTGCCACCCCAGGGATGTCTCTGATAGAGACTTACAGGGGGACTCATAGGGTCCTCAAAACCAGCCAGCAGGGACAACTTTGGTCCCAAATCTGTCCCCTTCTGCACCCCATGCTAGGGACTGGCCCTCCCCTTACTGGGCCAAACCAGGAATCAGGGGTCTTCTCCACTTCCCGTGGCCCACCCACCTCCTTCAGAGTCTGAGATTCAGGTTTTCATTATCCCTGGTCTCGGACCCTGCTGAAACCTGGGACTGGTTTCTGCCTTGAGCTCTGCTGCCCATCTTACAGTGAGTGCCTCTCTCCTTGAGGCATGTTTCTTCCCTCTCCCCACTGTCCTCAATAGCCTCATCTCATTCCTGTGCTAGTGCTCTGGACCGCTCTCCACCACCTTCAGTGGGGCCTCACACTCTGCCTCCCCCAGGGTCCTCACCACCCTGCCCCACGGGGCACCCACTTACACTCTGGCTCTTCACCTTGCCTGCACTCTGGCCCCAGTCACCGTCAGAGCAGCCGCCCCCATTTCTCCAGCACTTTCTGATCTGATCTCCTGGGCGGGAGACAGAAATACATAGAGATGGCGGGAGGACAGAGGGAAGGGTGGCAGAGACTGACCAGCTGGTCCTGATACGGCCTTCTCCAACCTGAGCTCCTGACTGAATCTGGCTTGTGAATTAGGAATTTTGCTTCCTACCTTGGCTGTGATTTGAATCCTCCATGCTGGCACTTGTGAGCTTACAGGGTCCTGCTCTCTGC